>JAUCBJ010007946.1:0-107151 GCA_032718475.1 Nemertoderma westbladi
ATCTTGATTTGTATGTCAAGATTTCTAATGAGTATGGGAAACTTAGTGTCAAAGGATAACGGGGCGTTGGTGAGCCTGCCTCCAACACGTATTAACCCATCTATCATGGTACTAGAGAAGCGATCCCTTAAGCGCATCTGCGGATTTCTTAACAACAGGAAATACTTATCGGAATCCTCATAGCATTGTAGTAGTCTCAGCATCTGTTTGTTGGTTTCATCATGCTCCTGGTAACTGATCTTCTCCTTTAGAAACCTGTCGGATATCTTGTATTTAGGAAGATCTTTAACAACATGGACTCGTGCAGATGTTGATGGAGCATCATCACTATTGGTCTTTGTCCCGGAGTAACGATGATGAAAACATCGTTTCAAATAGGTGACAGCTTTACAGAGCCGATTCCAGGAACTGTAATGACGTATCACTCTCTGCAGGAGAGGTGAGAGTCCTTGCGCGATATCTGGTATTCCAGATTTCCAATCCCTGTCACGGATTTCCAAGACTTCTTTAGTCGTGGCGGTGGGTTTCTGATCCAAAGCATCATCTCCGGAAGTAAATAATACAGATAGATCAACCGCAGGTTTAAACAACTTCGATTTACTCGCTCGAGTTTTGGGTTTAACTTTCTCCGCTCCCTTGGCCTGTCTGATCTCTGCTGTTGTGAGATGGGGAGGCCATTCTTCTTCTTCTCTGTAGAGAAAGTCGGGTCCTCCTAACCATTCGGGAGTATTTACCAATTCCTTTGGAGTCGCTCCCCTGGAAGCGATGTCTGCTGGATTAATCGTTCCGGGGCAATGTCTCCATTGATCCATCGTCGTGCGACTAAGTATGATGGCTACTCTGTTGGTAACGAAGACGCTGAACTGACAGACTTCATTGGTTATATACTCTAACACGAGTAAAGCGTCGGTCCAATAGACAGTTTTCTCTAATGGATAGTCAATCTGTTCTGTTACATTCCGGCCGATGGCTGTAGCGTATAGAGCCGCCTTTAACTCCGCTCGAGGAACTTTCAACTTGTTGTTGATTAATGCCTTAGAAGTAACCAAGGCGACTTTGATTCCATCCGGAGTCTCCACTCTTAGGTAGGCTACTATACCTATTCCCATATCGCTGGCGTCTCCAAACACATGGAGTTGATAGGAATACGTAGGGAGAACATGACCAAAATATGAACGGGAAATTATAAAATCCTCGATAGCTGGCAGAGAATCTTCCCATTTCATCCACTTCTTTAATAATTCTCCCTTAAGTGGATCGTCCCATGAGTGGTTTTCAAGCCACATTTGTTGTACCAAACTCCGAGCAATCAATATAACTGGGCTAATAAATCCCAATGGAACGAAATAAGTGCTCAGTATACTTAAACAAATCCGTTTGGTTCGAACTGGATTATCTCTCTGTTTTAGTTGGAAAAACAGGATATCTCGCTCTGTGTCCCATTTCAAGCCGAGTGTCTTGGTTTCTGGCAGATCATCTTTGATCAAATCGAGATCTTTCGCTCCTCGATCTTCCGCAGGGATCGACTCCAGAAACTCACGGGAGTTGCTGGTGAATTTCGTTAATCGAAACCCACCTCTTTTTAAGCACTCTACCGTTCCTTTAGCGACCTCAATGGCTTCCTCAACTGATGGAAGGGACTTCAGATTATCGTCCATGTATATGTCTCGCTTGATGTTGTCGATCACTTCCTTAGAGAAGGCCTCTCGGTTGTCCTCTGCAGTGGTACGCACTACCGAACAGGCGTTGGAAGGGCTTGAGATTATCCCAAAGGCCTGGATGGTCATCCAGTACTCCACCGGTTTCTGGTTGAGGTCTCCTTCGGGCCACCACAGAAATCGTAGACTATCTCGATCCCTATCTAGCACCTTGACTTGTAAGAACATGCCTTCTATATCGGAGGCGAAAGCAATCGAATATTGTCTCAATCTTAAAAGAATTCCCAACAAAGATTGAAGTAAGTTGGGTCCGGGTAACAATTCAGAGTTAAGGGATTGACCCATGTAAAGAGCGGAGCCATCAAACACTACTCTCACTTCATGTGGTTTACCGGGTTTAGGAACGTAATGGTGGGTTAAGTAATACGTTCTTTCAGTCACAGGTGTTTCTTCCGGTACTCTCTCCGCGTATCCCTTACTAATAAATTTTTCCAGCTGTGTTTGATACATTGCTTTAGCTGAAGAATTAGCCGTAAGGCGTCGATGGAGTTGCGCGATTCTTTTTTCCGCCAAAGGTCTGTTATTGATGAACTTCGGTTCTCTCTTGCGAAAAGGTAGACCGACTTCATACCTACCTTGATCTTTGAGGAAACGTGTAGTCGTCTCTTGGATCTGCTTGGCCCTTTCCTCTTCCACCGATAAGGCTTTATCGTAGGAATTGGGCTCTACCGCCTCTTGCGTAAAGAATCGTACAGCATGTTCATCTCGAGTCTTGGCATTACAACGCTCAATGACGTCATTTAACTCGTCGTTATAAGCTTCTCGTTCAGATGGATAAAGAAGTTGACATAAGTTCACTTGGTTTTGCCAAGCCTCGTTTTCCTTAAGGAGATCGATAGTATTCTCCTCATCAAAAAGCTGGTGAACGTCGTCGTTATCTGAGGAGTATGGAATTCCCTCAGTTAAATCGTCTCCCTCACTAGTATCATCTTCCCATTCACTCACCTGGCAAACGAGCTCTTGCGGTAGTCTTTCTCTGAGTGTTCTACGGGAAGGTCCAGTAAGGTACCAACCTACTCTAGTTCTTACCGCATAGGTCTGAAGTGGTTGCGGTTGAGTAGGTCGTTTCTCTAATGTCTCCAGCGCTTCATGCGCGTTTTGGCCGATGAGTATTTGCACTCCAGGATAATCAGTCTGGAACCGAGGTATCTTAAGATGTTGGATGCTTTCATCCTCGTCCCAATTATAAAGGTCTGCTTGAGTAGTAGCGAAGTTCTTTATAGCCACCAATTTCACTGACCTTATGCTATGTTCTCCTAGTTCGTCCTGGGGGGTGGACAACGCTCCTACATAATAATCCGCTGTTACTGTAGATTTCCAAACTTGCATAATTCCTGACATATTTAGCTTGGTTCGGAACTTGGGTTGTCCAGCGAAGATGTCTTCGGCTAGTTCTTTATCAATGAATGTTCCTGTGCTACCGGAGTCAAGGAGGGCGTTCACTACATAACTCCTTTTAGGTCCGTGAACCCTTACCTGAACCACAGGAAACTCTCGGATCCCTACATTGGAAGATGGCGCTTTCCAAGATGGTTGTCGATCAGAAGTAGTTAGAGTGAGGTCGCTGTCTGTATCTTTTTCATATGTGAGTGCTCGATACACTGCGGTATTTATCATGTAACAGGATTCGTTTTCGTCGGAGAACTCGTCTGTATAGAATCCTTCCATCTCAGATTGATCAGTGTCGTTCACATCACTGAATTGGACATGTAGCTCGGAATCACTTACCTGATTCGGACTATTTCGCTCGAATTCAGCGTGCAACAAGATATGATGTTTCGCACCACACTTTGCACACCTTATGTCAGAGAAACAGGTACGCCGTTGGTGTCCTTGTCTGAGGCAATTATAACATAACCGCTTATCCCACATGACTTCTCGTCTCTCCGATAATGATTTCTTCAGGAATTCATCACACATATTCAAACGGTGGGTCCCGTCGCATAGCGCACATTTCGGTTTGATGTTACTTACCTTATTTTGGGTAACATTTTGCACTCTCGTTCTTTCTTCGGGCTTTCTCACCTGAATTCTCTTGGGAGACGTAGGAGGAGTTTTTCTTACCTGTTCTCTCTGGTCATTGGATCGAGACTTAAATTTACTTCCCTGTTCATTAGGTTTTTTATTGACATAATAAGATCTTTCAGTGTCTTTCCCGCTATCCTCCCCTTGGGAAGCTTGGCTTTCGCCGTCGTCGGTATAACACACTGGTGTTACCTTTCTTCTGGAGACGGGTTTCTCACTTACCTTGTTTTCCGATGTCTTCTCTCTGGACTGCTTTATGAGCTGTAATTTCACTTCGCCATCCAAGAATGTCATGAGATCAGTCATGGTAGGGTCTCGTTGTTGTTGTTCCATCATGTATAACACTTTCTTGTCCCAGCGTGTACCTACTCCACCCTTCGGTAAAGTAGAAGCCACTGCTCTAATAACCATAGCACTCTGATACTCATGAGACTTACCTAGCCAATCTAATTGTCTGCAGATCTCCTGAATTTCATCGGAAAACTCTATAATCCCGTTGCTAATAAACTTTCGGGGCGCTACCAACTTTGCATACAAATACCCAGCTATGTTATTCCTATTACCATACCTGATGTTTAGTGTATCCCAAACTTGTCTTAATCCGTCTGGATGTCCAATAAACTTTAATGCCATTAACTTGGGAGATCCTTCCAAGCACTCGATGAGGAATCTAAGTTTCTCTCCATTAGATAGTACAGAGTTCTGTATGTTATCTTTGTAATATTCATTAAAAGGTAACCATTTCATCTCATCTCCATTGAACTTGACGATCTCTCCCACCTTTACCGCTTGCCGGGCTTCGGTTCTAGCCATTTGGCGCGTAAAACTTTCTTGGGCCATCGTGTTATTTAATATCGAGTTATCGGTATATAAATTTCTCGGATTATGATCAGGTCTATAGGGAATGTCATTATCAACAGGTCTATAATTACCCTTAATAGGGTTCACTATAGGAGTTTCTACTTCGCTAGCAGTATATATGCGTGTAGGCTCCACACCTTGCGCATGAGATACTTCAGACCTAACAGGTTGACACATTGCTACTGAGGGTGGTGGTATACCCCTTTGTGTATTTACTAATTTATCGCGTTCTAGCGCGATACTTTGCTGCACTTCTTGCAACTCTAGTCTACTTTCCCTTACTGTGCCCTTGAATTGCTGAACAGTCTCCTGCATCTGCCCGAGCAGGAGATCCATCCCCCGCCGTCTCTCGTCCACCCATTCGACCGCAGAAGCGGGAGTCGCCAATGATGTAGCGGGCGGACGAGGGACAACGGGTGACAAATCATGAATATTTCGCTCGGGGTCCAGGACCTGAACTGTCTCATGGGCTGTTCTACTGGGCACAGGTAGCTTGGTGCTGTGCAGAGGGAATTTAGAGGTAACTTCAGGGAGCACAGGTGTGTCTATCACCGAAGGGGTGATTTCAAGAACAGGCCTAATTATTTCAGGCTCATCTACTATAGTAGGGAGTCTTTCTATTTTAATTATTTGGTCTGTGGGTTCTGTACTACCTAAGTTGGTGTTATTTAGTTGCCTTCTAACAGCTGGAGGCAAATCAGGCAATTTCTGACGGTGGGATGTTCTTCTACGTCTGCTGAGACGAGATCTATTTCCTTTGCCTTCAGTATCGGTGGTATCGCCTTCCTCAGATGATGTATATCCCTGTCTTTTGGGAGTAGATCGATTCATCATCTGCATATTACTAGCTGTTAACTGTTTATTTATGCAGTCTTGATTCTCCTGAATGATTTCCAATTCTAATTGGATGGTTTCTTCAGCCGCTCTCCGTTCTGCTTCTGCCACTGCCTCTGCCGCTTTTCTTTCCGCTTCGGCCGCTGCCATTGCCGCCTTTCTTTCTGCTTCTGCCGCTTTTGCCTCTGCCGCTGCCTCTGCCGCTGCCGCTTTTGCCTCTGCCGCTGCCTCTGCCGCTTTTGCCTCTGCCGCTGCCTCTGCCGCTGCCGCTTTTCTTTCTGCTTCTGCAGCTGCCACTGCTGCTGCTACTGCCGCTGCCTTTCTGTCTTCTATACGTTTTTTCTTTACTTGTTCTTCTTGGACTCTTGTGATGCGGAGTTGTTCATCAAATTTAGCCTGGTTCGCAGCCCTCATTTCCACATCGATGGCATCCAACACACGCTGAGTTCCTTCACTATTAGGGCTAAGTCCATCTAACCTTCTCCTCAACTCTTCATCACCTAAAAAACGTTGATAGTCTGACAGATAGATGTCAATGGCATCCCTCTTATGCGGCTTCTCTGCCGTCGCTTCACTTTCCACTTGGGAAAAAGTAG
Organism: Nemertoderma westbladi; assembly: GCA_032718475.1. Lineage (NCBI taxonomy): Eukaryota > Metazoa > Xenacoelomorpha > Nemertodermatida > Nemertodermatidae > Nemertoderma > Nemertoderma westbladi. Next base: position 6,035 of record JAUCBJ010007946.1, read on the forward strand.
CGTCTGTTGATTCTCCATGGGTTGAGCGCTCCTCTAGCTGGGCTTTCCACTGAGCCGTTCCTTGAACCAGGAGACTCACCCGTTGAAACCAAGTCTTTACAGCAACTTGCAACGACGTGTCTTGTCTTCGTTTAGAAGCCTCCTCAAAGGCTGATAAGATTAGCCTGATTCGCAGAATTCTTTCTCTAACTTGATAAAGCAGTTGTCCCTGCTCTTGAGGTCCTTGTGGTTGTTGAAACAGTTGTCCTTTTACTCGCTCCATAGAGCTGAAGAATCCCTGTGCGTATCCGGCCGCGGACCTCTTCCACACAGCTGGATCTATGGTTTCCTTGGCTACTCCCATCCAGTGTATGTCTTCCCAGGCAGCTTCTGATAAATCAAACGGGAGTCCGGGTCCGGGGAAGTTCCATTGCGACTCGACAATAGACTTCAGTTCTTCCCTTGTGTATCCCGCATAACTATCTTTAGTTGATCGCTGACTTCTCGCCCAATCGATCTGGTGTTCTTCCACCGCAATCAATAACCTAGTGAGTACGGCTGCAGGAAGGATGAGAAGGGGATCCGAATAAACCGCATCCGTCATCTTTGCTCCGCGCTCAAGTGTCAGCTCTACAGTATCCTCACTACTGGAGCTGTCGGGCCGCTGAGAAATAAGTTCTTGGCTCGCGGGTTGTTGCTGTTCTGCTGCTTCTTGGTCCCGCTTGACCTGAGCTCGAGTGCCTATGATAGACCTACGATGTTGGACCAGCCTAGGTTCTGTTATTACTACTGGAGGGATGACCTTCCTCACAGTGGGAGGTGAACTGAACTTATGACTAGATGGTTCTACACCTCTATCTGAGTCGCAGATAGTTACATCTAATAAACTGTCTGACAGGTTCTGCTTAGTATCAGACATGTTTGTGTGTACAGTTGAATGCCTACTGCTATATTACAGTCTGAGCAAGTCTAGTAATTCAGTATTAACTGCTAGCCTAGTAATTAATTACCGATACTGCTACTCAGTGTAGCGCGATATATATAATATATTAGAATACCGGTATGCTTATAGTATATATAACTATATAAGTTTTATTACAGACTAGGTTTATCACAGAATACCGGTATAATTTTAGCACAAATATATATAAATATATAATAGGCCTATCGGGAATACCGGTATACAGCTTACAGTTTGTAGTATATATAATTCTGGACTAGAATTAATTACAAGTACAGGTATAATTTCAGCCTAAATTTATAGAAATAAAGATAATAGGCCTATCGTAAATACCGGTATATCAATTATTTTAAATAATTGAATTTCTGAATTTTAGGGTTACTTGGTTACTTTACTTACTTTATTACCGTTATTTGAGCAGTAGTCCAACTGATATTGAGACCTAATGGTTGTATGGTAGGCCTACTATTTATAAATCGTTAGATTTGATTTATAATATATATACCCGTTTTAATGGGTTTTGTCAATGTTTGAAATAAATGTTATTATTTCTGGGGAGTAATTACTACACAAAGCGGTGCGCTTTCAGTGAAGTGTTACTTATAGGACACTAAAACAAATAATGCTAATTTACCTAAGTTACTTAATACTACAAATTACGTACAATTCGGGTGAGATTACAATCTCTAAATAAACACAAAAATTTACAAAAAACACAAAATACGAATTTTTAGGGTAATTTTACAAGAAGTCTACAAACCAGCCTACCAAAGGGTTAGAAATCTGGTTATTACAACGGACAGGGTTCTACGGTATTTGAAAATAATAAGTAGTAGTAAATACACTGCGTTGTCCAGATAAGAAAATACCACCGCCTGACGACCTATAGCCGTATCGCTATAGGTTCTACGTTATGTATGACGGAGTGTTCCTACCTAGAAGTTAATAGAGCTAATCGAACGTGCCTATCAACCACTTTACAACACAAATATAATGCCTACACTAATTACTTTCGGAAAGCACTGTACACTAAACCCTAAATTAGGTACGAGTACTTGTACAACAGATAATCAGTAGTTAAATATACTTGAACAGCTAAAAGAACCACGGCATCTGCTGGAGTGACCGGTGCACAAAATCACCAGTCTTTACCTACGCCAAGCAGCCCGTGTAGTACCGGGGTTAATTTAACTATAACGGTATGTATAACAAACACAATTACTGTAGGAACAAACTTGGGGAATGAATGTTGCGGATAATCGCATAAACTCTGAATAATAAATATTACGCTACGCGTACAAACTACTCAAACAAAATGCAGACCAAATACCGACAGACTACTATCAAGCCTAAACAAACTACGGTATATGCAGACTCCGAAATGATTAGGTAGTATGCGTTCTAACTCAGTAGTACGACTTATTCTTTAGATGGGGGTTTACCTTACAGCATTGGCTGCCCCTACTTCCTAACCGTTCTTTATCGGACAGGGGCTCTACACACACTACAATCCGTTCAGACCTAATAACAGCCAGACAACTATCCAGCCTACAAATTATCCAAATAAATATTATACGCTACCTGTACAGACTACACAAACAAAGTACAGACTAAACGATGGCAGACTACTCTCAAGCCTAAATAAACTACAGGACATGCAGACTCCGAAATGATTAGGTAGTATGCGTTCTAACTCAGTAGTACGACTTATTCTTTAGATGGGGGTTTACCTTACAGCATTGGCTGCCCCTACTTCCTAACCGTTCTTTATCGGACAGGTGCTCTACACACACTGTAATCCGTTCAGACTTAACAACAATCAGACAACAGCTCAGCCTACAAATTGTCTGTACAATCTGATCAGGCTTACACGCCTTCTGTTCAATACTGGCCTACAAATAAATAAAACTGACAGAAATAAGTAAGCTCCAAAAGAAACAAGGGGTGTACAGTCCCTAATCTCTTAAACAGCCTACCGGTATGCAACAATCAAATCGAATAATACTAATGTACTTATACGGAAGTACCGGTTAGGACAGTTGGGCCTACGGACCTACAGAAGTACCGGTTCTGGCAGTTGGACCTACGGACCTACGGCAGTACCGGTTCTGGCGGTTGGGCCTACTGACCTACTGAAGTACCGTTCAGGTTTACCGGTTGACCGGTAGCTTCAACTTTATTGCTTACTGCAATAAAGAAGCAATATCCGTTATTGTTCGCGCTTTCAGACCTTTGGCAGTTTAACCCGCCAAATTAGGATGTCTTCTATATAATAAATCACTTTTAGCCTCTGACAAGTATTTGATTCACTACACTAGTCGAAACCAATCTGTGCGCGATCATTCACCCGCTGGATATACCCGGGAGATTGGGTTCGACGGCTTAATCTTATTGCTATGTAAGCCTAATGTATTATTCGACTGACAGTATTATACAATCTCTGACAATATTATTCACCTTCGGGAATATTAACAGTTCCTTTAGGACGTGGCGCTCTATCTATATAAACAGAGTTATGACTTAAACTACTCACAACGATATGGCTTAGTTATAATTCACATATATGGCGCATTCTTTAGGAAATGCTTCGTTATCAGTCTCACTCATACACAATGCTGCACAATACTGCACACTAATCTGCCGATCTTCCCTGATTTTAGTCACATATAAAAGGAACACAGACCGACTCATGTAGGGTCTATCAAATAACATTAGATTCACTTCAAACCACTTTAACATAAGTCACAATCGTTATATGTAACCTTTCTCTCTTACCTTCGGTATATCAAGAATATTGGGTTTCGGGGTTATTTATCGTTATTCCAAATATAATAATTCATCAACCATATTATGAAGAAACTGAACACTGAATAGCAGTATAACAATATAAAAGTATGCACAGGTATGTTTGATTAGGTATGTTGAGTTGCATGAGTTGTGACAATCAGTCAGTTTTGGATTGATAACGGATATATGTCCTTATAATTAAGCCTACTAGTGTAAGGCTAAAACAGAAAAGCACAAAAATTCCAAAGCCGCTCTCTTCCTGGCTTAGAATAACCAACACTGAACACTGATAAGAATAACTATAAGAATACCAGCTACCCTTATTCTACAAAGATCTCACCCACCACAGAGAATGAGCATACAGATAGGAAATTCAGTTCAGTAGATCTGTGATAGGTCAAAATCAAAACCAACTCAAATCCTATTGGCAGATACAGAAAGCAGGGCTATGGGGCAACCTTCCCAAGCTGGTTGGACGATCGAACATAGCCCAGATCCCTTCGTACAGCAAATCAGCCAATCAGCCGGTAGCTTGCACTATTCGAGCTAGAGATCCCTTTTAGAGTATTCCAGCGCCTTGGGGGGAACTGGTTAGCAAAACAAACGAATCAGTTATCCCACAAAAGCTTTTACATATATTTTTAATTCGTTAATAATAATTCGTTTTTAAAAAATGACAGAAGGGTTTTAAAAATATTGTTTTTATTGTTTTTATATTTATTTTATAATTATTGTTGACCCTGACCCACCCCAAATAGTGCCAATACGCAAAGGCTTCACCTACTACGTGGCTAACCCCACGATTGAATCATTGGAACTAAGTTCGTACCCATTGGAACTAAATTCGCCTCCATAGGAACTAAGTTCGCATCCATTGGAACTAAGTTCGCATCCATTGGAACTAAGTTCGCATCCATTGGAACTAAGTTCGCATCCATTGGAACTAAGTTTGTATCCATTGGAACTAAGTTCGCATCCATTGGAACTAAGTTTGTATCCATTGGAACTAAGTTCGCATCCATTGGAACTAAGTTTGTATCCATTGGAACTAAGTTCGCATCCATTGGAACTAAGTTTTTATCCATTGGAACTAAGTTCGCATCCATTGGAACTAAGTTCGCATCCATTGGAACTAAGTTCGCATCCATTGGAACTAAGTTTGTATCCATTGGAACTACATAAGTTTGTATCCATTGGAACTAAGTTTGTATCCATCGGAACTAAGTTCGCATCCATTGGAACTAAGTTTGTATCCATTGCAACAAAGTTCGCATCCATTGTAACTAAGTTTGTATCCATTGGAACTAAGTTCGCATCCATTGGAACTAACTTTGTATCCATTGGAACTAAGTTCGCATCCATTGGAACTAAGTTTGTATCCATTGGAACTAAGTTCGCATCCATTGGAACTAAGTTCGCATCCATTGGAACTAAGTTTGTATCCATTGGAACTAAGTTCGCATCCATTGGAACTAAGTTTGTATCCATTGGAACTAAGTTCGCATCCATTGGAACTAAGTTCGCATCCATTGGAACTACGTTCGCATCCATTGGAACAAAGTTTGTATCCATTGGAACTACATAAGTTTGTATCCATTGGAACTAAGTTCGCATCCATTGGAACTAAGTTCGCATACATTGGAACTACATAAGTTGTTATCCATTGGAACTAAGTTCGCATCCATTGGAACTAAGTTCGCATCCATTGGAACTAAGTTCGCATACATTGGAACTAAGTTCGCATGCATTGGAACTAAGTTCGCATCCATTAGAACTAAGTTTGTATCCATTGGAACTAAGTTCGCATCCATTGGAACTAAGTTTGTATCCATTGGAACTAAGTTCGCATCCATTGGAACTAAGTTTGTATCCATTGGAACTAAGTTCGCATCCATTGGAACTAAGTTTGTATCCATTGGAACTAAGTTCGCATCCATTGGAACTAAGTTTGTATCCATTGGAACTAAGTTCGCATCCATTGGAACTAAGTTTTTATCCATTGGAACTAAGTTCGCATCAATTGGAACTAAGTTCGCATCCATTGGAACTAAGTTCGCATCCATTGGAACTAAGTTTGTATCCATTGGAACTACATAAGTTTGTATCCATTGGAACTAAGTTCGCATCCATTGGAACTAAGTTCGCATACATTGGAACTAAGTTTGTATCCATTGGAACTAAGTTCGCATCCATTGGAACTAAGTTTGTATCCATTGCAACTAAGTTCGCATCCATTGTAACTAAGTTTGTATCCATTGGAACTAAGTTCGCATCCATTGGAACTAAGTTTGTATCCATTGGAACTAAGTTCGCATCCATTGGAACTAAGTTTGTATCCATTGGAACTAAGTTCGCATCCATTGATCTAAGTTCGCATCCATTGGAACTAAGTTTGTATCCATTGGAACTAAGTTCGCATCCATTGGAACTAAGTTTGTATCCATTGGAACTAAGTTCGCATCCATTGGAACTAAGTTCGCATCCATTGGAACTACGTTCGCATCCATTGGAACTAAGTTTGTATCCATTGGAACTACATAAGTTTGTATCCATTGGAACTAAGTTCGCATCCATTGGAACTAAGTTCGCATACATTGGAACTACATAAGTTTTTATCCATTGGAACTAAGTTCGCATCCATTGGAACTAAGTTCGCATACATTGGAACTAAGTTCGCATGCATTGGAACTAAGTTCGCATACATTGGAACTAAGTTTGTATCCATTGGAACTAAGTTCGCATCCATTGGAACTAAGTTTGTATCCATTGCAACTAAGTTCGCATCCATTGTAACTAAGTTTGTATCCATTGGAACTAAGTTCGCATCCATTGGAACTAACTTTGTATCCATTGGAACTAAGTTCGCATCCATTGGAACTAAGTTTGTATCCATTGGAACTAAGTTCGCATCCATTGGAACTAAGTTCGCATCCATTGGAACTAAGTTTGTATCCATTGGAACTAAGTTCGCATCCATTGGAACTAAGTTTGTATCCATTGGAACTAAGTTCGCATCCATTGGAACTAAGTTCGCATCCATTGGAACTACGTTCGCATCCATTGGAACAAAGTTTGTATCCATTGGAACTACATAAGTTTGTATCCATTGGAACTAAGTTCGCATCCATTGGAACTAAGTTCGCATACATTGGAACTACATAAGTTTTTATCCATTGGAACTAAGTTCGCATCCATTGGAACTAAGTTCGCATCCATTGGAACTAAGTTCGCATACATTGGAACTAAGTTCGCATGCATTGGAACTAAGTTCGCATCCATTAGAACTAAGTTTGTATCCATTGGAACTAAGTTCGCATCCATTGGAACTAAGTTTGTATCCATTGGAACTAAGTTCGCATCCATTGGAACTAAGTTTGTATCCATTGGAACTAAGTTCGCATCCATTGGAACTAAGTTTGTATCCATTGGAACTAAGTTCGCATCCATTGGAACTAAGTTTGTATCCATTGGAACTAAGTTCGCATCCATTGGAACTAAGTTTTTATCCATTGGAACTAAGTTCGCATCAATTGGAACTAAGTTCGCATCCATTGGAACTAAGTTCGCATCCATTGGAACTAAGTTTGTATCCATTGGAACTACATAAGTTTGTATCCATTGGAACTAAGTTCGCATCCATTGGAACTAAGTTCGCATACATTGGAACTAAGTTTGTATCCATTGGAACTAAGTTCGCATCCATTGGAACTAAGTTTGTATCCATTGCAACTAAGTTCGCATCCATTGTAACTAAGTTTGTATCCATTGGAACTAAGTTCGCATCCATTGGAACTAAGTTTGTATCCATTGGAACTAAGTTCGCATCCATTGGAACTAAGTTTGTATCCATTGGAACTAAGTTCGCATCCATTGATCTAAGTTCGCATCCATTGGAACTAAGTTTGTATCCATTGGAACTAAGTTCGCATCCATTGGAACTAAGTTTGTATCCATTGGAACTAAGTTCGCATCCATTGGAACTAAGTTCGCATCCATTGGAACTACGTTCGCATCCATTGGAACTAAGTTTGTATCCATTGGAACTACATAAGTTTGTATCCATTGGAACTAAGTTCGCATCCATTGGAACTAAGTTCGCATCCATTGGAACTAAGTTCGCATACATTGGAACTACATAAGTTTTTATCCATTGGAACTAAGTTCGCATCCATTGGAACTAAGTTCGCATACATTGGAACTAAGTTTGCATGCATTGGAACTAAGTTCGCATCCATTAGAACTAAGTTTGTATCCATTGGAACTAAGTTCGCATCCATTGGAACTAAGTTTGTATCCATTGGAACTAAGTTCGCATCCATTGGAACTAAGTTTGTATCCATTGGAACTACATAAGTTTGTATCCATTGGAACTAAGTTCGCATCCATTGGAACTAAGTTCGCATCCATTGGAACTAAGTTCGCATCCATTGGAACTAAGTTTGTATCCATTGGAACTAAGTTCACATCCATTGGAACTAAGTTCGCATCCATTGGAACTAAGTTCGCATACATTGGAACTACATAAGTTTGTATCCATTGGAACTAAGTTCGCATCCATTGGAACTAAGTTCGCATCCATTGGAAACTAAATTCGCATCCATTGGAACTAAGTTCGCATACATTGGAACTAAGTTTGTATCCATTGGAACTAAGTTCGCATGCATTGGAACTAAGTTCGTTTTGATATTCTGGGATTGGAACTAAGTTCGCTTTATAAAATTCATTTTGGAACTAAATTCGTTTCAATTGGAACTAAATTAGTTTCAATTGGAACTAAATTCGTTTCAATTGGAACTAAATTCGTTTCAATTGGAACTAAGTTCGCCTCGATTGGAACTAAGTTTGTGTTACCGACTGGTAGTAACAACCGCCTGAAAACCCATTTATACTCGGCTGTACGACAGCCGTACGGTGAGAAATTGTGATATTTGTCATATTCGTCAGGCGGACGTACGGTATGTTTGGAATGCCGTACGGCAATAGACTATACGGTCGTAAAACAACTTCAGAATCCGTACGGTACCGTACGGTCATGGATGAGGCCGTACGTTGATCTCACGGCCGCCGTACGGCCTAGTATAAATGGGCCTTAACAGTATGTAGTTATATATTAGGCTTTATATTAATAGCTAACGACTCTATGGTATAGGGTAAATAAATATAACATTTCATACGATAACGAGTAATGTTTGACAATAGACGCCTGAACGTTAAAATATTTGTGACCAACCAGACATTGAATTTATCTAATTAATTACACACAATGAAAGTTCCTATGATGTCCTTCCTAGAAGTTACTATGTATGTAGTACATGATAGTTCTGCATACAGTTGCTACTGACAGACTCAGCCAATTGGTGAAGCAAATGCAGTGTAACAAGCTGGCGTAATGGGTAACTATATTCCACAGTAAACGCCATGTGGGCGAGCAGTGTGCAACAGCCTTCTATCATAGGGTAATTTCCCATGCCATCTCGTTTGCTCACTGCACCTCTATGCTAATAATCAATACGCTAGGATAACTTTACATTCATATAAACCTATGACAGAATCACTCATGCTTTAATATTGTTGTAATTTGATTTCAAAGATGTGCCTTTAATAAAAGATTATCGGACCTTAATGTTTTCAAATTTTATACCCTCATTGTAATATTATATTTATAAAAATTTTCTAGCCTTTTGCAGTTAATTATATAAGAACTTTCTATAAGGTAGAACGTGATTAAATACATAATTATATTAATTATAATATTTTAACTTCTTCATTAATAAAGTACATTAATAAACCAAACCCTTGTTTAATAATAGTAGGGTACAATACTAGTATCCGTAGTTAGGTTTATATGATATTGATATTCTGAAATTCATATAGAAGTAGACTCTATGATTACCTTTTCCCAATGTCAGTGAGATACAACTTCCCAGTTAACAACCAAATTATTATTATTATTATATAGTGAATGTAAATAATTTCAGTAAAATTTAAATAATGTTGTAAACTCTGGAATTAATGTCTGAAGTTCAAAACTTCAAAATGTATTTAAAAATTTGTTTTAAAACTTAAATAATCTTTTGAATATTTGTAATATGTCCTATAGTTTTCTGGAATTCCAGTTCTAATATTACAAGTTGCTTACTTCTAAACTTTTACTTTGTGTTAATCATAATATCTAAGATTTTTTCCAGGACAAATTGATAGACCTTATGATAGCTAGCGCTTTTTTATAACATAATTTAATGACTTCAGAACATTAACATTATATTTTTATTGTAATGAAATACTTCAGTTATAAAATATCGGAATTATTGAGCAAGTAAATAAGCAAACATTAATATTTAAATTTTATGAAACGAGCTAAGCTTAGAAAATGTTGGCGTAACAAGTTAGGAATTTGAAAGCAAACTTATTTAATTTTTTTACAATTTTCCTATGTTGTTTAACTCAAGACCAAAACCTAAGTCGATTTCCAGAAGAAGAAAAATCATGTATTACTTATTATATTGCAAATTGGTCTATTAATATTTATTGTATAAAACCTAAATAAGGTTGGAAATGTCTTTTTAATTTTTTTACAATTTTCCTATGTTGTTTAACTCAAGACCAAAACCTAAGTCGATTTCCAGAAGAAGAAAAATCATGTATTACTTATTATATTGCAAATTGGTCTATTAATATTTATTGTATAAAACCTAAATAAGGTTGGAAATGTCTTCCCTTACACAGGATCTCTAACAATACATGGCATATGGCCATATATCATAATAATGAAATGTAGAAAACAAAAAATAAACACATTTTTGTGATGTAATGGGGCGATTTCTACATAATAACACAACATTGTCAATTACCAAGTCAATTACATCCAGTCTTTTGATCTTCAATTAGAGAGTATAGGTCAAGTAAATCCATTATTATTTTCTTTTACAAGAGTACGCCTATAGTTCAAGTACATCCATTACCCTGAATATATTTATTTGTACCGGTGGATGCTTATGGAATTCATCGTGAATTCAACATTAAAAAATAATCAATATCAAACATTAGTGGTATATTAACTATTAATAAGATGGCAAATCAACTATCGACCAACTACTATTACGGGCATGGATCGAGGGTATATTAATATAATATGGTGGTATGGTAACTCTCACTCACTTACTTACTGACTTACTTACTTCCATACATCGGCCACACCACAAGGATGTATTGCCGGACTGACCCGCATCGCAACACCTCCAAATATCGCAGTCACACATTTAATTACCCAACTCATCTGCTTTATCAGGACCAGTCGGCTACTCTACTAAAGAACACTATCATGATCTCTCTGATCAGTGCCCCAATACCAGTGACCGGCAACACGTCATCCATCATGCCTGGAGGGTGGTGATGGGTTTTGTCAACAAAGTGGTGTATTTACCATCAAGGCAGCACAGACTAGCAGAGGGGAAGCACAGACTGGTAGAGGGACAGTGCAAACTGGTAGAAGGGCAGCTCTGAAGCACTGACTAGTAGAAGGGCAGTACAGACTGGTAGAGCGGTAGAGGGGCAACACAGACTGGTAGAGAGGCAGCACAGACTGGTATAGGGGCAACACAGACTGGTAGAGGGGCAACACAGACTGGTAGAGGGGCAGCACAGACTGGTAGAGGGGCAACACAGACTGGTAGAGGGGCAGTACAGACTGGTAGAGGGGCAACACAGACTGGTAGAGGGGCAGCACAGACTGGTATAGGGGCAACACAGACTGGTAGAGGGGCAACACAGACTGGTAGAGGGGCAGTACAGACTGGTAGAGGGGCAACACAGACTGGTAGAGGGGCAACACAGACTGGTAGAGGGGCAACACAGACTGGTAGAGAGGCAGCACAGACTGGTAGAGGGGCAACACAGACTGGTAGAGGGGCAACACAGACTGGTAGAGGGGCAACACAGACTGGTAGAGGGGCAGCACAGACTGGTAGAGGGGCAACACAGACTGGTAGAGAGGCAGCACAGACTGGTAGAGGGGCAGCACAGACTGGTAGAGAGGCAACACAGACTGGTAGAGGGGCAGCACAGACTGGTAGAGGGGCAGCACAGACTGGTAGAGCGGTAGAGGGGCAACACAGACTGGTAGAGGGGCAGCACAGACTGGTAGAGGGGCAGCACAGACTGGTAGAGGGGAAGCACAGACTGGTAGAGGGGCAGCACAGACTGGTAGAGGGGCAGCACAGACTGGTAGAGGGGGAACACAGACTGGTAGAGGGGCAACACAGACTGGTAGAGGGGCAGCACAGACTGGTAGAGGGGAAGCACAGACTGGTAGAGAGGCAGCACAGACTGGTATAGGGGCAACACAGACTGGTAGAGGGGCAACACAGACTGGTAGAGGGGCAACACAGACTGGTAGAGGGGCAGTACAGACTGGTAGAGGGGCAACACAGACTGGTAGAGAGGCAGCACAGACAGGTAGAGGGGCAACACAGACTGGTAGAGGGGCAACACAGACTGGTAGAGGGGCAGCACAGACTGGTAGAGGGGCAACACAGACTGGTAGAGGGGCAGCACAGACTGGTAGAGGGGAAGCACAGACTGGTAGAGGGGCAGCACAGACTGGTAGAGGGGAAGCACAGACTGGTAGAGGGGCAACACAGACTGGTAGAGGGGCAACACAGACTGGTAGAGGGACAGTACAGACTGGTAGTGAGGAAGCACAGACTGGTAGAGGGGCAACACAGACTGGTAGAGGGGCAACATAGACTGGTAGAGAGGCAGCACAGACTGGTAGAGGGGCAACACAGAATGGTAGAGGGGCAACACAGACTGGTAGAGGGGAAGCACAGACTGGTAGAGGGGCAACACAGACTGGTAGAGGGGCAGTGCAAACTGGTAGAAGGGCAGCTCTGAAGCACTGACTAGTAGAAGGGCAGTACCTACTGGTAGAGCGGTAGAGGGGCAGTACAGACTGGTAGAGGGGCAGCACAGACTGGTAGAGGGGAAGCACAGACTGGTAGAGGGGCAACACAGACTGGTAGAGGGGCAACACAGACTGGTAGAGGGGCAGTACAGACTGGTAGAGGGGAAGCACAGACTGGTAGAGAGGCAGCACAGACTGGTAGAGGGGCAACACAGACTGGTAGAGGGGCAGCACAGACTGGTAGAGGGGCAACACAGACTGGTAGAGGGGCAGCACAGACTGGTAGAGGGGCAACACAGACTGGTATAGGGGCAACACAGACTGGTAGAGGGGCAGTACAGACTGGTAGAGCGGTAGAGGGGCAACACAGACTGGTAGAGGGGCAACACAGACTGGTAGAGGGGCAACACAGACTGGTAGAGGGGCAACACAGACTGGTAGAGGGGCAACACAGACTGGTAGAGGGGCAACACAGACTGGTAGAGGGGCAACACAGACTGGTATAGGGGCAACACAGACTGGTAGAGGGGCAGTACAGACTGGTAGAGCGGTAGAGGGGCAACACAGACTGGTAGAGGGGCAACACAGACTGGTAGAGGGGCAGCACAGACTGGTAGAGGGGCAACACAGACTGGTAGAGGGGCAGTACAGACTGGTAGAGCGGTAGAGAGGCAGCACAGACTGGTAGAGGGGCAACACAGACTGGTAGAGGGGCAGCACAGACTGGTAGAGGGGCAACACAGACTGGTAGAGGGGCAGCACAGACTGGTAGAGGGGCAACACAGACTGGTATAGGGGCAACACAGACTGGTAGAGGGGCAGTACAGACTGGTAGAGCGGTAGAGGGGCAACACAGACTGGTAGAGGGGCAACACAGACTGGTAGAGGGGCAACACAGACTGGTAGAGGGGCAACACAGACTGGTAGAGGGGCAACACAGACTGGTAGAGGGGCAACACAGACTGGTAGAGGGGCAACACAGACTGGTAGAGGGGCAACACAGACTGGTAGAGGGGCAGTACAGACTGGTAGAGCGGTAGAGGGGCAACACAGACTGGTAGAGGGGCAACACAGACTGGTAGAGGGGCAACACAGACTGGTAGAGGGGCAACACAGACTGGTAGAGGGGCAACACAGACTGGTAGAGGGGCAGCACAGACTGGTAGAGGGGCAACACAGACTGGTAGAGGGGCAGCACAGACTGGTAGAGGGGCAACACAGACTGGTATAGGGGCAACACAGACTGGTAGAGGGGCAGTACAGACTGGTAGAGCGGTAGAGGGGCAACACAGACTGGTAGAGGGGCAACACAGACTGGTAGAGGGGCAACACAGACTGGTAGAGGGGCAACACAGACTGGTAGAGGGGCAACACAGACTGGTAGAGGGGCAACACAGACTGGTAGAGGGGCAGTACAGACTGGTAGAGGGGAAGCACAGACTGGTAGAGGGGCAACACAGACTGGTATAGGGGCAACACAGACTGGTAGAGGGGCAGTACAGACTGGTAGAGGGGCAGCACAGACTGGTAGAGGGGCAGCACAGACTGGTAGAGGGGCAGCACAGACTGGTAGAGGGGCAACACAGACTGGTAGAGGGGCAACACAGACTGGTAGAGGGGCAACACAGACTGGTAGAGGGGCAACACAGACTGGTAGAGGGGCAACACAGACTGGTAGAGGGGCAACACAGACTGGTAGAGGGGCAGCACAGACTGGTAGAGCGGTAGAGGGGCAACACAGACTGGTAGAGGGGCAACACAGACTGGTAGAGGGGCAACACAGACTGGTAGAGGGGCAACACAGACTGGTAGAGGGGCAACACAGACTGGTAGAGGGGCAACACAGACTGGTAGAGGGGCAACACAGACTGGTAGAGGGGCAGTACAGACTGGTAGAGGGGCAGCACAGACTGGTAGAGCTGGTAGAGGGGCAGCACAGACTGGTAGAGGGGCAAGCACAGACTGGTAGAGGGGCAACACAGACTGGTAGAGGGGCAACACAGACTGGTAGAGGGGCAACACAGACTGGTAGAGGGGCAACACAGACTGGTAGAGGGGCAACACAGACTGGTAGAGGGGCAACACAGACTGGTAGAGGGGCAACACAGACTGGTAGAGGGGCAACACAGACTGGTAGAGGGGCAACACAGACTGGTAGAGGGGCAGCACAGACTGGTAGAGGGGCAAGCACAGACTGGTAGAGGGGCAACACAGACTGGTAGAGGGGCAACACAGACTGGTAGAGGGGCAGTACAGACTGGTAGAGGGGCAGCACAGACTGGTAGAGGGGAAGCACAGACTGGTAGAGGGGAAGCACAGACTGGTAGAGGGGCAACACAGACTGGTAGAGGGGCAGCACAGACTGGTAGAGCGGTAGAGGGGCAGCACAGACTGGTAGAGCGGTAGAGGGGCAGCACAGACTGGTAGAGGGGCAGCACAGACTGGTAGAGGGGCAGCACAGACTGGTAGAGGGGCAACACAGACTGGTAGAGGGGCATCACAGACTGGTAGAGGGGCAACACAGACTGGTAGAGAGGCAGCACAGACTGGTAGAGGGGCAGCACAGACTGGTAGAGGGGCAACACAGACTGGTAGAGAGGCAGCACAGACTGGTAGAGCGGTAGAGGGGCAGCACAGACTGGTAGAGGGGCAGCACAGACTGGTAGAGGGGCAACACAGACTGGTAGAGGGGCAGCACAGACTGGTAGAGGGGCAGCACAGACTGGTAGAGGGGCAACACAGACTGGTAGAGGGGCAGCACAGACTGGTAGAGCGGTAGAGGGGCAACACAGACTGGTAGAGAGGCAGCACAGACTGGTAGAGCGGTAGAGGGGCAACACAGACTGGTAGAGGGGCAACACAGACTGGTAGAGGGGCAGCACAGACTGGTAGAGGGGCAGCACAGACTGGTAGAGAGGCAGCACAGACTGGTAGAGGGGCAGCACAGACTGGTAGAGGGGCAACACAGACTGGTAGAGGGGCAACACAGACTGGTAGAGGGGCAACACAGACTGGTAGAGAGGCAGCACAGACTGGTAGAGCGGTAGAGGGGCAGCACAGACTGGTAGAGGGGCAGCACAGACTGGTAGAGGGGCAACACAGACTGGTAGAGGGGCAGTACAGACTGGTAGAGGGGCAACACAGACTGGTAGAGGGGCAACACAGACTGGTAGAGGGGCAACACAGACTGGTAGAGGGGCAACACAGACTGGTAGAGGGGCAACACAGACTGGTAGAGAGGCAGCACAGACTGGTATGAGGGGCAGCACAGACTGGTAGAGGGGCAGCACAGACTGGTAGAGCGGTAGAGGGGCAGCACAGACTGGTAGAGGGGCAGCACAGACTGGTAGAGGGGCAGCACAGACTGGTAGAGGGGCAACACAGACTGGTAGAGAGGCATCACAGACTGGTATAGGGGCAACACAGACTGGTAGAGAGGCAGCACAGACTGGTAGAGAGGCAGCACAGAATGGTAGAGGGGCAACACAGACTGGTAGAGAGGCAGCACAGACTGGTAGAGCGGTAGAGGGGCAGCACAGACTGGTAGAGGGGCAGCACAGACTGGTAGAGGGGCAACACAGACTGGTAGAGGGGCAGTACAGACTGGTAGAGGGGCAGCACAGACTGGTAGAGGGGCAACACAGACTGGTAGAGGGGCAACACAGACTGGTAGAGGGGCAGCACAGACTGGTAGAGAGGCAGCACAGACTGGTAGAGGGGCAACACAGACTGGTAGAGGGGCAGCACAGACTGGTAGAGGGGCAGCACAGACTGGTAGAGGGGCAACACAGACTGGTAGAGAGGCAACACAGACTGGTAGAGGGGCAACACAGACTGGTAGAGGGGCAACACAGACTGGTAGAGGGGCAGTACAGACTGGTAGAGAGGCAGCACAGACTGGTAGAGAGGCAGCACAGACTGGTAGAGGGGCAGCACAGACTGGTAGAGGGGCAGTACAGACTGGTAGAGGGGCAGCACAGACTGGTAGAGAGGCAACACAGACTGGTAGAGAGGCAACACAGACTGGTAGAGGGGCAACACAGACTGGTAGAGGGGCAACACAGACTGGTAGAGGGGCAGTACAGACTGGTAGAGGGGCAACACAGACTGGTAGAGGGGCAGCACAGACTGGTAGAGGGGCAGCACAGACTGGTAGAGGGGCAACACAGACTGGTAGAGAGGCAACACAGACTGGTAGAGGGGCAACACAGAC
Source organism: Nemertoderma westbladi (assembly GCA_032718475.1). Classification (NCBI taxonomy): domain Eukaryota; kingdom Metazoa; phylum Xenacoelomorpha; order Nemertodermatida; family Nemertodermatidae; genus Nemertoderma; species Nemertoderma westbladi. The sequence continues at coordinate 22,877 of JAUCBJ010007946.1, forward strand.
TGGTAGAGGGGCAACACAGACTGGTAGAGGGGCAGTACAGACTGGTAGAGAGGCAGCACAGACTGGTAGAGGGGCAGTACAGACTGGTAGAGGGGCAGCACAGACTGGTAGAGGGGCAACACAGACTGGTAGAGAGGCAACACAGACTGGTAGAGCGGTAGAGGGGCAACACAGACTGGTAGAGGGGCAGTACAGACTGGTAGAGGGGCAACACAGACTGGTAGAGGGGCAGCACAGACTGGTAGAGGGGCAGCACAGACTGGTAGAGGGGCAACACAGACTAGTAGAGAGGCAACACAGCCCAGACTGGTGGAGAGGCAGCACAGACTGGTAGAGGGGCAACACAGACTGGTAGAGGGGCAACACAGACTGGTAGAGGGGCAGCACAGACTGGTAGAGGGGCAACACAGACTGGTAGAGAGGCAGCACAGACTGGTAGAGGGGCAGCACAGACTGGTAGAGAGGCAACACAGACTGGTAGAGGGGCAGCACAGACTGGTAGAGGGGCAGCACAGACTGGTAGAGCGGTAGAGGGGCAACACAGACTGGTAGAGGGGCAACACAGACTGGTAGAGGGGCAGCACAGACTGGTAGAGGGGCAACACAGACTGGTAGAGGGGCAGTACAGACTGGTAGAGGGGCAGCACAGACTGGTAGAGGGGCAGCACAGACTGGTAGAGGGGCAACACAGACTGGTAGAGGGGCAGCACAGACTGGTAGAGGGGCAGCACAGACTGGTAGAGAGGCAACACAGACTGGTAGAGGGGCAACACAGACTGGTAGAGGGGCAACACAGACTGGTATAGGGGCAACACAGACTGGTAGAGGGGCAGCACAGACTGGTAGAGAGGTAGAGGGGCAACACAGACTGGTAGAGAGGCAGCACAGACTGGTAGAGCGGTAGAGGGGCAACACAGACTGGTAGAGGGGCAACACAGACTGGTAGAGGGGCAACACAGACTGGTAGAGAGGCAGCACAGACTGGTAGAGGGGCAGTACAGACTGGTAGAGGGGCAACACAGACTGGTAGAGGGGCAACACAGACTGGTAGAGGGGCAACACAGACTGGTAGAGAGGCAGCACAGACTGGTAGAGCGGTAGAGGGGCAACACAGACTGGTAGAGAGGCAGCACAGACTGGTAGCACAGAATGGTAGAGGGGCAACACAGACTGGTAGAGAGGCAGCACAGACTGGTAGAGCGGTAGAGGGGCAACACAGACTGGTAGAGAGGCAGCACAGACTGGTAGAGCGGTAGAGGGGCAACACAGACTGGTAGAGGGGCAACACAGACTGGTAGAGGGGCAACACAGACTGGTAGAGAGGCAGCACAGACTGGTAGAGGGGCAGTACAGACTGGTAGAGGGGCAACACAGACTGGTAGAGGGGCAACACAGACTGGTAGAGGGGCAACACAGACTGGTAGAGAGGCAGCACAGACTGGTAGAGGGGCAACACCGACTGGTAGAGGGGCAACACAGACTGGTAGAGGGGCAGCACAGACTGGTAGAGGGGCAACACAGACTGGTAGAGAGGCAGCACAGACTGGTAGAGGGGCAGCACAGACTGGTAGAGAGGCAACACAGACTGGTAGAGGGGCAGCACAGACTGGTAGAGGGGCAGCACAGACTGGTAGAGCGGTAGAGGGGCAACACAGACTGGTAGAGGGGCAACACAGACTGGTAGAGGGGCAGCACAGACTGGTAGAGGGGCAACACAGACTGGTAGAGGGGCAGTACAGACTGGTAGAGGGGCAGCACAGACTGGTAGAGGGGCAACACAGACTGGTAGAGGGGCAGCACAGACTGGTAGAGGGGCAGCACAGACTGGTAGAGGGGCAACACAGACTGGTAGAGGGGCAGCACAGACTGGTAGAGGGGCAGTACAGACTGGTAGAGGGGCAGCACAGACTGGTAGAGGGGCAGCACAGACTGGTAGAGGGGCAGCACAGACTGGTAGAGGGGCAGCACAGACTGGTAGAGGGGCAGCACAGACTGGTAGAGCGGTAGAGGGGCAGCACAGACTGGTAGAGGGGCAGCACAGACTGGTAGAGGGGCAGCACAGACTGGTAGAGGGGCAGCACAGACTGGTAGAGGGGCAGCACAGACTGGTAGAGGGGCAGCACAGACTGGTAGAGCGGTAGAGGGGCAGCACAGACTGGTAGAGGGGCAGCACAGACTGGTAGAGGGGCAGCACAGAATGGTAGAGGGGCAGCACAGACTGGTAGAGGGGCAGCACAGACTGGTAGAGCGGTAGAGGGGCAACACAGACTGGTAGAGGGGCAACACAGACTGGTAGAGGGGCAGCACAGACTGGTAGAGCGGTAGAGGGGCAACACAGACTGGTAGAGGGGCAACACAGACTGGTAGAGGGGCAGCACAGACTGGTAGAGGGGCAACACAGACTGGTAGAGGGGCAGTGCAAACTGGTAGAAGGGCAGCTCTGAAGCACTGACTAGTAGAAGGGCAGTACCTACTGGTAGAGCGGTAGAGGGGCAACACAGACTGGTAGAGGGGCAGCACAGACTGGTAGAGAGGCAGTACAGACTGGTAGAGGGGCAACACAGACTGGTAGAGGGGCAACACAGACTGGTAGAGGGGCAACACAGAATGGTAGAGGGGCAACACAGACTGGTAGAGTGGCAGCACAGACTGGTAGAGGGGCAACACAGACTGGTAGAGGGGCAACACAGACTGGTAGAGGGGCAGCACAGAATGGTAGAGGGGCAGCACAGACTGGTAGAGGGGCAACACAGACTGGTAGAGGGGCAACACAGACTGGTAGAGGGGCAACACAGACTGGTAGAGGGGCAGCACAGACTGGTAGAGGGGCAGCACAGACTGGTAGAGCGGTAGAGAGGCAGTACAGACTGGTAGAGGGGCAACACAGACTGGTAGAGGGGCAGCACAGAATGGTAGAGGGGCAGCACAGACTGGTAGAGGGGCAGCACAGACTGGTAGAGCGGTAGAGGGGCAACACAGACTGGTAGAGGGGCAACACAGACTGGTAGAGGGGCAACACAGACTGGTAGAGAGGCAGTACAGACTGGTAGATGGGCAACACAGACTGGTAGAGGGGCAACACAGACTGGTATAGGGGCAACACAGACTGGTAGAGGGGCAGCACAGACTGGTAGAGCGGTAGAGAGGCAGTACAGACTGGTAGAGGGGCAACACAGACTGGTAGAGCGGTAGAGGGGCAACACAGAATGGTAGAGGGGCAGCACAGACTGGTAGAGCGGTAGAGGGGCAACACAGACTGGTAGAGGGGCAACACAGACTGGTAGAGGGGCAACACAGACTGGTAGAGAGGCAGTACAGACTGGTAGAGGGGCAACACAGACTGGTAGAGGGGCAACACAGACTGGTATAGGGGCAACACAGACTGGTAGAGGGGCAGCACAGACTGGTAGAGAGGCAGCCCAGACTGGTAGAGGGGCAGCACAGAATGGTAGAGGGGCAGCACAGCCCAGACTGGTAGAGGGTAAGGTTCGATTCTAGGTGATTTCCATGTCATTGATAGTTTATCAAATGCAGACCATGCCTTTCCCTTTCGTATGCGGAAAGAAGTCTTCAACAAATTTCCTACTCTTCTTAAACCCGCTACCTAGTTTTCAAAGCTTCACGTCAGCCTCGTGAGTGACGTTTGAGATATCAGAAATATCATGAAGAATGAAAAAAAAACTGTGTTATATACACCCCACAATAATAATTATAGTTTAGGTTTTGGTTAAGGGTCTATGATCTTTTCAAAACATGTTGTTTCATGAAGCATATGGCATGTAGGTAAAAATAATAAAAAATTATGTTATTGTCACTTAATGTTTGGAATTGTGACTCGTGTCCGGTGGATTGTTCCAAATTCAACATAATAGGTTGAATTTTTTTGCAGTTCGGCACTGTCTCCACAATTTTCTCAAACGACTGGATTCCAATGTATTCTAATGTTATGCATCTTATTGAATTGGTGTTCGATCCTGTGTATTAAATGCAATATTCTATTTGAAAAGACTAAACTGCATGCTAATTATATTGCACTGGGATCGTAAGCGGCTGGTTGGCTGCCTCCTGGGTGGACGTCGCTCATGACGTGAGTTCGGGTTCAGTAAGCGGCTGGTTGGCTGCCTCCTGGACGGACGTCGCTCCTGACGTGAGTTCGGGTTCAGTAAGCGGCTGGTTGGCTGCCTCCTGGGTGGACGTCGCTCATGACGTGAGTTCGGGTTCAGTAAGCGGCTGGTTGGCTGCCTCCTGGGTGGACGTCGCTCATGGAGTGAGTTCGGGTTCGATAAGCGGCTGGTTGGCTGCCTCCTGGGTGGACGTCGCTCATGACGTGAGTTCGGGTTCAGTAAGCGGCTGGTTGGCTGCCTCCTGGGTGGACGTCGCTCATGGCGTGAGTTCGGGTTCGGTAAGCGGCTGGTTGGCTGCCTCCTGGGTGGACGTCGCTCATGGCGTGAGTTCGGGTTCGGTAAGCGGCTGGTTGGCTGCCTCCTGGGTGGACGTCGCTCATGGCGTGAGTTCGGGTTCGGTAAGGGGCTGGTTGGTTGCCTCCTGGGTGGACGTCGCTCATGACGTGAGTTCGGGTTCGGTAAGCGGCTGGTTGGCTGCCTCCTGGGTGGACGTCGCTTATGGCGTGAGTTCGGGTTCGGTAAGGGGCTGGTTGGCTGCCCCCAAGGGTGGACGTCGCTCATGGCGTGAGTTAAGGGTTCGGTAAGGGGCTGGTTGACTGCCTCCTGGGTGGACGTCGCTCATGGCGTGAGTTCGGGTTCGGTAAGGGGCTGGTTGGCTGCCTCTTGGGTGGACGTCGCTCATGGCGTGAGTTCGGGTTCGGTAAGCGGCTGGTTGGCTGCCTCCTGGGTGGACGTCTCTCATGGCGTGAGTTCGGGTTTGGAAACCGGATGGTTGGCGGCCTCCTGGGTGGACGTCGCTCATGGCGTGAGTTCGGCTTCGGTAAGGGGCTGGTGGGCTGCCTCCTGGGTGGACGTCGCTCATGGCGTGAGTTCGGGTTCGGTAAGGGGCTGGTGGGCTGCCTCCTGGGTGGACGTCGCTCATGACGTTAGTTCGGGTTTGGAAACCGGATGGTTGGCTGCCTCCTGGGTGGACGTCGCTCATGGCGTGAGTTCGGGTTCGGTAAGGAGCTGGTTGGCTGCCTCCTGGGTGGACGTCGCTCATGGCGTGAGTTCGGGTTCGGTAAGGAGCTGGTTGGCTGCCTCCTGGGTGGACGTCGCTCTTGGCGTGAGTCCGGGTTCGGTAAGGGGCTGGTTGGCTGCCTCCTGGATGGACGTCGCTCATGGCGTGAGTTCGGGTTCGGTAAGGGGCTGGTTGGCTGCCTCCTGGGTGGACGTCGCTCATGACGTGAGTTCGGGTTTGGAAACCGGATGGTTGGCTGCCTCCTGGGTGGACGTCGCTCATGGCGTGAGTTCGGGTTCGGTAAGGGGCTGGTTGGCTGCCTCCTGGGTGGACGTCGCTCATGGCGTGAGTTCGGCTTCGGTAAGGGGCTGGTGGGCTGCCTCCTGGGTGGACGTCGCTCATGGCGTGAGTTCGGGTTCGGTAAGGGGCTGGTGGGCTGCCTCCTGGGTGGACGTCGCTCATGACGTTAGTTCGGGTTTGGAAACCGGATGGTTGGCTGCCTCCTGGGTGGACGTCGCTCATGGCGTGAGTTCGGGTTCGGTAAGGAGCTGGTTGGCTGCCTCCTGGGTGGACGTCGCTCATGGCGTGAGTTCGGGTTCGGTAAGGAGCTGGTTGGCTGCCTCCTGGGTGGACGTCGCTCTTGGCGTGAGTCCGGGTTCGGTAAGGGGCTGGTTGGCTGCCTCCTGGGTGGACGTCGCTCATGGCGTGAGTTCGGGTTCGGTAAGGGGCTGGTTGGCTGCCTCCTGGATGGACGTCGCTCATGGCGTGAGTTCGGGTTCGGTAAGGGGCTGGTTGGCTGCCTCCTGGATGGACGTCGCTCATGGCGTGAGTTCGGGTTTGGTAAGGAGCTGGTTGGCTGCCTCCTGGGTGGACGTCGCTCATGACGTGAGTTCGGGTTTGGAAACCGGATGGTTGGCTGCCTCCTGGGTGGACGTCGCTCATGGCGTGAGTTCGGGTTCGGTAAGGAGCTGGTTGGCTGCCTCCTGGGTGGACGTCGCTCATGACGTGAGTTCGGGTTTGGAAACCGGATGGTTGGCTGCCTCCTGGGTGGACGTCGCTCATGGCGTGAGTTCGGGTTCGGTAAGGAGCTGGTTGGCTGCCTCCTGGGTGGACGTCGCTCATGACGTGAGTTCGGGTTTGGAAACCGGATGGTTGGCTGCCTCCTGGGTGGACGTCGCTCATGGCGTGAGTTCGGGTTCGGTAAGGGGCTGGTTGGCTGCCTCCTGGGTGGACGTCGCTCATGGCGTGAGTTCGGGTTCGTTAAGCGGCTGGTTGGCTGCCTCCTGGGTGGACGTCGCTCATGACGTGAGTTCGGGTTCGGTAAGCGGCTGGTTGGCTGCCTCCTGGGTGGACGTCGCTCATGACGTGAGTTCGGGTTTGGAAACCGGATGGTTGGCTGCCTCCTGGGTGGACGTCGCTCATGGCGTGAGTTCGGGTTCGGTAAGGGGCTGGTTGGCTGCCTCCTGGGTGGACGTCGCTCATGGCGTGAGTTCGGGTTCGGTAAGCGGCTGGTTGGCTGCCTCCTGGGTGGACGTCGCTCATGACGTGAGTTCGGGTTTGGAAACCGGATGGTTGGCTGCCTCCTGGGTGGACGTCGCTCATGGCGTGAGTTCGGGTTCGGTAAGGGGCTGGTTGGCTGCCTCCTGGGTGGACGTCGCTCATGACGTGAGTTCGGGTTCGGTAAGCGACTGGTTGGCTGCCTCCTGGGTGGACGTCGCTCATGACGTGAGTTCGGGTTCGGTAAGCGGCTGGTTGGCTGCCTCCTGGGTGGACGTCGCTCATGACGTGAGTTCGGGTTTGGAAACCGGATGGTTGGCTGCCTCCTGGGTGGACGTCGCTCATGGCGTGAGTTCTGGGTCGGAAAGCGGTTGGTTTGCAAGTGATTGGGCCGGCTATCCCATGTATGCTTATATATTAAGTATAAAGGGAATAACAATAAAATTACAAACCCATTACATTTGTTTATATCTGATTGAAAAGGAACTTAATTAATCAAATGTTGTATTTTAAATTTATCTTATTTGTTCATCGGTCTGTAAGTGATAGGCACATATTATTTTATATTGATTTTTATACTTATACTATAATATATGTATGTTAATATTTCCCATTGGTCAAATGTTTGTTATATGGAAGGAATCCTGGAATATACATTATAATGTATGATAAAACGTAAATGCGCTCTTACCAAATCCAACTACTATGGTTGTGGTTGTTGCATAGTCGACGACATTGATGATGGTGTCCATGAGACCAGACGGAGATAAATCGACCAACCCATCGAACTCCATTCGCCTCCGTGGCATCAAGCAATCGAACTCGGTTAATGGAAATGGCGTCAACCATTCAAATCATTTCAATAGCCCGGGTCAACGTCAACCCCAACCTATACCGCCGCGTAGAAAGAAGAAAGAGTCGTGGTGGTGTCGAGTACAGAACTCAACGAAGAGATTTCTACAACCGGCGAACAATAGAGCCATTGCTGTGTTGATTTCCGATTATTCGCTTTTCATTTTCAGTCCGAATAATTTTATACGAAAATGGTGCAAAAGATTTATAGAGTGGCCATATCCTTTACGAGCAATTTCTGTACATTTATAGCTGTACATTTGTTATTACTTCAAATCATTACATAAGACCGTAGGTATCATCCAGTCTACTCATTCAGTCTAATCTTAATTAGTTAATTTAAGCAGGGGTGGGGTGCCTTGAGTTTTGTCCCACGAACTACAAAAAAAAGTAAACAGTACGTTAGATTTTGATTTGATGGGCCTATGGCCCAAAACATATCACGATGTTTAAGGCCCTGGCCCTGTTTGGTTTATATCAAATTTCCTATTGTTTATGTAATTGGATGGGAAAACTCCAGTGAACTTTAGGGAACTAAAATGCTACAGTCAGTGCCACGATAACAATATCCAATAGAAATAGTAATTGTATAACACATTTACTCTTTGTTATGATATTTTCCTTAACCACTTTCTCACTCCTGTAGAATATTTTATACTTTTGACAATCGCGGCAAACTGCGTGGTGTTGGCACTGGAGGTTCATTTGCCACTATCTGACTCAACTAAATTGGCAATTAAACTCGTAAGTATAACATTATTATTATTATTTGATAAAGCATTTTCAATATTATGACTTTGGATTCATTCATATATCTATTTGACGCTTTCATGTTGAACAGAGCTGGATCGTTGCGGTGGTGTGACAATTATTACAAGAGTACAAAACCTTGGCCAAAGTTAAAAATTTATTACTGGTGTTTTTGGTTGAATTAGAGGTTTCATCTTATTATAACTTTTATAGCAGATAATTGTATTGACAGATGGGAGGCCATGGGGAGTTAATTGCGGACAAACAAGGTAGCAGATAGTATTTCCAGGTCTATCTTTTACCTGAGCCGCTAGCTGAATGGTTAGAGCGTCAGACTTCGCACCCGGAGATAATCTTCTGCACAACTAACTTGCAGAACAGAATCCATCAACTCTCCAGTGCCATAAATCGCTCTGATTTGTTTCCTTTTCAGGATAAGACTGAAAACATTTTCCTGGGTGTGTTTTGTGCTGAATGTTTTTTCAAGGTAGTGGCCCTGGGATTTGTGCTTCACAAAGATGCTTATCTAAGGACAGCGTGGAATTTTCTAGATTTCATAGTTGTTGTTACTGGGTAAGTTCAATTAGCAGTACCGTGAATTGATCAATGTTTTTTTTTTTAATATTTAATTTTGAGCCACACATTCAATATATTTCGCCCATAATTGTTAGAATTAATTGCATCATTATAAATATATATTTTATGGGATATATTATTATTTATATTCGTATGTCATATAAGTAAAAACTTTTGAGATATAATTTAGCTAAAATCATTAAATATTATATAAAATAATAATAAGCATCATTTTTATTAAATTTTTTTTTTAAGTTAATAGTTAAAATTTGAACAAAGAAGACATTCGTGTTAAATATGTAAGGTAATATAATTAATACGCTAAAATACCTGTCGAACTCCCCTAAACTATTGGTTTATCGCGCTACACATTGTGTAATCTGACGCAAGGCTGGAACCATCCCACTCCACTGTATGCTTACAGATTATAATTTCTTACACCTTCGTAACTATTAATTGTTGAAAAATTAACTATTATTAATTAATAGTTCATTCTTAGTATTAAGGAGCCGCGCGGTTTTGCACTATCATTCCGCAGCGCATGAAACATCTACAAATAATCCGTCAATTTAATGAAATACTGTGCCAGTTTAAATAATAATAATATGCTAATTTGCGCAAGTTGAATATTTAAACAGGCGAATTTTTTAACCAAACTTAATTTATATTTAATTTAATATTTTGCGATGTTGAATATACTCCTGTTTAACTGTTGACATATTAAACACTTATTATATTGATTAATTTTTTTGTAGAATAATCAGTGTTACTGTCAATACACAACAATCTGCTGGTCTAATCCAATCGATGAGAGCTGTGAGGGTCCTTAGACCGCTAAAGTTGGTATCAGGAATCCCCAGTAAGTTGTAAAAATTATGATTCCACATTAAATTCAGATCAGACTCCTAATATATTGTAATGATCTTAATGATTGTTACTCGAACTACAGTGAAATTGTTTAACACCAAATCGTTCCTGGTTTGGTTGCATTCATTACACAAAGGTTTTGCGTTTTTTCATTATTTTGGTAGCACGAACGTAGTCCCAATCGCACATTTTCAAAGGCGAACTTAGTTCCAATTGAAACGAATTTAGTTCCAAAATAAATTTTCCAAAGCGAACTTTGTTCCAATCGAGGCGAACTTAGTTCCAATCCCAGAATATCAAAACGAATTTAGTTCCAATGCTTGCGAATTTAGTTCCAATGGATACGAACTTAGTTCCACTGGATGCGAACTTAGTTCCAATGGAAGCGAATTTAGTTCCAATGGGTACGAACTTAGTTCCAATGATTCAATCGTGGGGATAGCCACGTAGGAGGCGAAGCCTATTGTGTATTGCCACTATTTGGGGTGGGTCAGGGTCAACAATAATTGTAAATAATTGTAAAACCTTTCTGTCATTTTTAAAAAACGAATTATTATTAATGAATTAAATGTATAATTACACATTTTGAAATATATATTAATCACGAGTATACTGATACTGACTGACTGAGTCTGTAGTATTATATACTCAAGTCATGCACATTGTGCCATCTTCACACCAAATACAATATTTACCAGTTGTTTCGGTTTAGGTGGATGGGCGTTGATTGGGTTAGGAGGTTGGGCGTAGTTTGGGTTAAGAGCCCTTGGGCGTTGTTTTTTACAATGAATATCATTTTAAATGATTAAATATAATGAACTTAATTGAATTGTTTTGGTTAGGAGGTTGGGCGTTATGGGTTAGTTATTTACAATTATTATTTAACCATCCACCTAATAGTGTCATTAAACAGATTCTTCGCCAACTACGTGGCTCGCCCCACACCTTAAACATTGGAACTAAGTTCGCATCCATTGGAACTAAGTGGCGGCATTGGAACTAAGTTCGTTTTCGTTTTTCTCTAGTTATTGGAACTAAGTTCGCCTAAATTGGACCTAAATTCGCCAAAATTGGAACTAAATTCGTTTCCATTGGAACTAAATTCGCATGAGGCTTAAATTGGAACTAAGTACGGGGAATCATTACTTTCAGGTCTTCAGGTTGTTTTTATTTATTTTCAGGTCTTCAGGTTGTTTTTATTTATTTTCAGGTCTTCAGGTTGTTTTTATTTATTTTCAGGTCTTCAGGTTGTTTTTATTTATTTTCAGGTCTTCAGGTTGTTTTTATTTATTTTCAGGTCTTCAGGTTGTTTTTATTTATTTTCAGGTCTTCAGGTTGTTTTTATTTATTTTCAGGTCTCCAAGTTGTTCTTAAGTCTATCTTATGTGCCTTAGCTCCACTATTACAGATCGCCTTGCTGCTTCTTTTCGTTATTTTTATATTTGCTATCATGGGAATGGAATTGTTTATGCCATATTTTCATAATGCTTGCTACAATAATCAAACAAGTGAGTCATTTAAAAACATTATGATCACAAATACGAATATGAAAAGGGTGAATGTAGTGGGGTTGGATTTCGTTGGATGCGTTGTAAATTAATATGATCGCACCAATAACTCCATCCTACGCATTGATATTATATTCTCTCCAGAATTCATATTATTAATCCAATTGTACTTAGAAGTAATGCAAGTATATATAAATACAAAGTGGGAAACACATTCAATCAATATTGCCAATATTATTTTGGTGGAATAATACCTTTTATCTGTGTCAAAGATGCATTGTGTAGTATATTTTTCACAACTTGCTAATGATTTATATTATTATAAAGGTGCGATAGTGGACAATCCGCAAATATGTTCTCCCAAAGAAGACGCTTATATTGTAACTAGTACAGGCGAACCATACTATTGTCCCCAGGGAGACACATGTCATGAAGGTCACTCTGGTACCACTTTCTATTGGGAGGGTCCCAATTACGGTATCACCAACTTTGATAACATATTCTACTCCTGTATTACTGTATTCCAATGTATAACTATGGAGGGATGGACTGATGTGCTTTACAATGTTAGTTTCAAAACAAAATGTTATATATATTGTGTAAAATATTAAACGTGATTTGAAAGTTAAACAAAGTAAGAAATACATATGTAAAAGAGATCCACCTATTGTATATATACATAAACAAAATGGTCCACCGTTATACTATATCGTATATATATATATACATAACTTATATCGTATATACCTTTATAGTATAACAATACATAAACATAGCAGATGCACGACAATTTAGTCCCAGACAATTTGGCCCCGTATTCTTTCAAAAACATAACATATATTCTCATACACACCCAAAACATATACGCATAAAAGGTCTAAATATATGGTATCTCAATTAGCAATATTGTCATATATTTTTAGGTAAATGGTTATATGCACCTCTTCTATGGAGTGATATTCTTTCTACCCTTGATCCTGATTGGCTCATTTTTTATGCTGAATCTAGTACTGGGAGTACTTAGTGGGTTAGTGCTTGTAGTATACAATCCTTTAAATGTACTCCTTTGAATTAGTGCTTTTTTCACTATAGTTCTTATTTAAATAATAGATAGGTACTTAGTAGGTGTTGGTGAAATGACAACTTTTATGCTATTTCATTATTTCCAAGGGTAACAGTGAACAGTCCTAGATAATGATAAATATGATTAATTTTGTCAAGGCCTAAAGCCCTTCCACCAATCTCTAATTAATTTATAGGATTACTAGTTTCGATACCTACACGAATATCTATGTATGTAAATTAAATTATGTAGTAAACATATTTGACATATTTGCTATCGGTCTTCTGATGGTCTACTTCAAATGTGTTTCAACTTCTTATATATTTATACCAGAGAGTTGTCGTAGAATGAGCTTTTAAGTACAGGATTATTGCTGCTGCAGTTACAGTGTCAAGAAAACTCGGAAATTGTTTCTGGAGAGTTATGCTCGATTTTCACAGTGGCAGTGCAGTTAAGCAGTGCAAACAGATGATGCATATATTAATCTGCATCATATGGTTGTCGTTAAACCTACATAGCATCCTGATGTATGCGCCATCAAATGATCTGGTTTCCTCTCAGTCAAGTCCCCCCAACATTGGCTTCCATGCAATGCAATTTGATCTACTACAGTAGATCAAATTGCAGTAGTAGATCAAACTACAGTTAGGGATAAGTTATGTTTAAAGAACGGAATAGGAATATTGTTTGCTAACGGATACTGTAGACGGACATCCCGGGGTTCGAAGGTCTAATAAGTCGAGCCGTTCTAAATGCGGTCTCAACTACCGGTCTCAATTTAATCGGTAGTCTTCCTTCTAAGGTCCGCCAACCACTGCTAATCCCCCGCGAACAGCGGAAGAATCGAATAATCTTCCTATTCTCGGGCGTACAGCTGTTGCTAACTGTGGCAAATGTGTAACCTCACCAGGGCTACTCTCTCCAGAAGGGGATATTTATTACTAAGTAGTGAAGCCTTATCATCAGTTGTCAGTAGTTCAGGGTGCGCACTGGGGCGCGGGCTAATTTAATTTTATAATTTTATCCGAAAATATCTAATAATTCTGAATACCGAATGTGCTAAACCTGGGTCAAACAGTTTTCAATAGGACCGGATTACCTAGCGTTTCGAGTGCCAACCTATATCTATATACTGCAACTGTTATATCAACTGATCAAAATAACTGAATGAATAACGTTCTAGCTAATATTTTGTCCGCAAAATATAGTACTGACAGGTTTTATTTCAATCTCTTAACTTATGGAAAAGTGAAATCCTGGTATTCTTCACATGGGCGAATAATTACGCCTAATATCGCTACCCTTTTTATACTAAATTTTGGCTGAAACTAAAATTTATTGGATAACTAAATTTTGGTTATAAGCGAATATAGAAACTAAACTTAAGGTTTGGTTATCGAAATCAGCTACACTTGACTTAGTTATCTAGATTGTACTGAGATACCTAAATTGGCTAGGTTGGTCTGTCTTGGTCGGACTTAGACTGAAATACGAAAGGTGTTTCCGGCCTGTCAACGGTTTAAAAAGACTTTCACCAAAGCCCCAAGTGTGAAGCAGGACCCACACGGCATCCGCCCCACCCTATAGTGATCCCAAAACATACCCGGTACTTCCCTTTAATAAATAGAAACCCCGTAGTTTGTCATCTTGTCCACCTGCTTCCAGACGCGCTCCCGGTAGGCACTTCCAAAGCCGCCTACTCCACGCGTTTTAACATGCGAACCGGTAAGCCGGTGTAGTGTACCGCACCGACAAGCAACATTAGCGGGCAGATTATATAATATGCAATCCAAAGTTAATTCACGGTAACAAATTGCAGAAAACAAGAAAAATAATCAGCACACAACAGCTAAATCAAACTATCAGCTAACACTAACTGAAACTGGTAAGAGAGAAAAAACAGTGAATAACAGACTCAATACAGTGAATAAGTCACCCACATTCAAGCACAAAGCTTCTACCATTAACCCTATTAAAACCGGGGGTGGGTCAATATCCACCGACAAGCAACATTAGCGGGCAGATTATATAATATGCAATCCAAAGTTAATTCACGGTAACAAATTGCAGAAAACAAGAAAAATAATCAGCACACAACAGCTAAATCAAACTATCAGCTAACACTAACTGAAACTGGTAAGAGAGAAAAAACAGTGAATAACAGACTCAATACAGTGAATAAGTCACCCACATTCAAGCACAAAGCTTCTACCATTAACCCTATTAAAACCGGGGGTGGGTCAATATGACCCCCCCCCCCCGTGGTTTTTTTATTATAATTCTGAAACAAACGCAGTTGGGAATCTGAAATTTTATGACTTTTCCTAAAAATCTATTGTCTTCCTAGTAGTGAAAACCGTTTTCAAAAATATTGGGTACTTTTCGAGTTATAGCACCATTTTTTAACCCTACTTTTGGCACTTTTTTGAGACGTTTTTTGAAAATTACATTTCATTAAATATGAATTGTAACATCTCTATTTTTGATTTACACCGGTTTTGTGGTGTTAGAAATTTGATGGAATTCATATCAATTGATTTAGAAATTTCAAACTTGTATTTTTCGGCGGGTACCAAATTTTGGTGCCAGCACCAAACTTTGAAATAAGACAATTTTGTAAATTGAACGTTTGAAACTTGTTTTTTACGCAATTGGGGTTTTTTGGGTTTCTGGATTCGATGAAATATATACGAGTTGCACCAAGCGTATCAAACTTGTATTTTTCGGTGCTGTGTGCAAATTTTGGTGCTAGCACGAAATTTTGAAAATCCATTCAATAGATAAAATTGCTTGTGACAATTTATTTCTTGCGTTTTAGAGGTTTATGGCTGTTCTGAATTCAATGGAAAATATAATTATCGAACTAGACATCTCAAACTTGTATTTTTCGGATGTGGGTGCAAAATGTGGTGCTAGCACCAAATTTTGAAAACCATCAAATATATCAATTGATTGTGTCACCTTGTTTCTTGCGTTATACGGGTTTGTGATGGTTCTGAATTCAATGGAATCAGTAAAAATTTCATAAGAGTTCTCAAACTTGTATTTTTCGCCGGTGGGTGAAAATTGTTGTGCCAGCACCAAATTTTGGAAAATATGCAAATTGATAAGTAGATAGTATCACCTTGTTTCTTGCGTTATACGGGTTTATGAGGGTCCTGAATCCGATGGAATCAATAAAAACAGCACTGGACATCGCAAACTTGTACTTTTTGGTGATGGGTACGAAATTTGGTGCTAGCACCAAAATTTGCCAAATTAAGCCGAAAAATACAAGTAGCAATGATCTGGCATATTAGAAATGTATTCCATTAGAATCAGCGCCCTCGAAAACCTGAAAATGTGAATTTATAGCATCGTATAAGTGAATTAAAAATTTTGTGTTCTAACTGAAAAGTGCTGGTTACTTGTTTTTTTCATTTTTTTCCTACGCAGGGAGAACTAAACAGCCATTTATAGTAATCATATCATTTTTTAATATTTTCCAATGTATTTTGCACCCCAGAAAACCTGTATTGAAAAATAATTAGCCGAAACGTAAATACCTAATACATACAAGTAATACTGTATTACTTCAATTTTCTTCCGAATAGCACTAATTATCATTTATCAAAGAAAATCGTAAAAAATT
Source organism: Nemertoderma westbladi (assembly GCA_032718475.1). Taxonomy (NCBI): domain Eukaryota; kingdom Metazoa; phylum Xenacoelomorpha; order Nemertodermatida; family Nemertodermatidae; genus Nemertoderma; species Nemertoderma westbladi. The sequence goes on from JAUCBJ010007946.1 coordinate 38,745, forward strand.
CGGGTCTGTTTCATCGGACGATTACCTACTGAACATAAAAACGATTACCTAGGCATTTTAATAGATAACAAATTTTTCCTTCCCTTTTCTTGGCTTTAGAGCTGTTTTGGACCCATTATCTAAAGTAGCAAAAGTGACCAACATGTTCAGATTGAGTGATTTTACATGGGTTACTGATTAATGTCGTCTTTTTTGTTGACAACTGAGAAACACTTCCTTCAATCTAGTTAAAATACATTATTGGCGCCTTTCAATGACCGTGACAGAAAACCAATATCATCTGCAACATTCGTCATCATCTATCAGATGTCAACTTGTTACTATATCAATATTATGTTTATACAACAGCGTACATATGTTTGTGCAGTATATTTAGCACAAAGGATAGGAAATAGTGCTAATATATCATAAAAAGGTGAACGTCCCAGTGTTACTCAAAATGATATGAATTACCATTGGATGTAAAAACAAAATGTCATAAAACGTCAAACATGGCTCAAATTGAAGAAATAATCCGCTAAGTACAACATTAGCATCAATATCAACATGAAAAGGCGAGGCGTGAAACTCTATCGAAAGTTTGAAAAATTCAACTAAGCTACTAACAAACATAAATATATATGTGGATATTTATTCTATCAGTGTCAAAAATATGTTTAGGGAGGATATCTCCCAGGTGGAAGCCAATTTGATTTCCTTACAATAACTTTCTACACGCCTTTTCTATTATATTGAGCATTATTATTAGTAATAGCATAATATATAAATGTGCCGGAATATTTAGGAAGTACTCCTAAATACCTGAAGTTGGGGCCTACAATGCGGTTCTAGAATTGGTAATTAGTGATTCAGAACTTATTATTAGACAAACAAACACCTCCAGCTCCACTTCCATCCACAGAATTGATGATGAATTGCCTACCACCCCAAACATAAGTATTCACCCGACTATAAATAGAGCTTTCAGTCCATCTGTCGGCATTAACTGTGTAGTACAATATATCCAGTAGTTCAGTTCCAATGGCCCCAACAGTACTCTTAAGGCAAAATACCTGGTTTGCCCAGTTCTACCTATGTAGAACATGAGACCATCACCGAACTTAGATGTTTAAATCCTGGTGTTTTCTGGATCTGATGGCATTATCAGTCTGGTACTGCATTACAGGCCGATCGTGTATAAACGATATATCAGTCAAAGAGGCTAACTGTTAATAGTGTAGTTAACATTTATATGTACTACTGTAAAAAAAACTGTACATACCATGTAATCATAATAATCCTACTAATAATAGGTAAATTGACCTATTTTGATTTTAGAGAGTTTGCCAAAGAAAAGGAGCGGGTGGAAAATCGTGAAGCTTATCAAAAGTTAAGACGGAAACAACAACTGGAGCGGGAGTTGGAAGGTTACTTGGATTGGCTCGCTAAAGCAGGTTATTAACAACATAAATGATAGCTGGAAAGTTATTGAAAGTAGAGGGTATTGAAACAGTCTGTAAGCCTTTGCTGAGAGAGCTACTAAACCTAACACATTACTCAAGCTACAAAACTCATACTCAAACGTAGTACTCAAAACTCATACGTAATAAGTATTTCATTCAAGTATTTTAACAACTTCGACGGCGGGGCTAGCTCAGTTGGTTGAGTGCTGGGCTTACACATTCATTGGTTGCTGATTCTAGCCCTGCATCGTTCTCAGCCTTTCAAAGACTGGGTTCAATAAAATGAAAATGAGATCGACAAGAAAGCTGTGCCGTGTTTATTGTGGCATGAACAATGAACACATCTCCAATCAGTCTCTATAGAACATTGGAGGTGTTTCATTTGTCTCCCCTAGCTTGACACTTGAACGAAGCCGCCTCCGCTTTGCAGGACATTGCTTTAGACATAAGGGCTAACCGGTGCATAATCGTATGCTTTGGGTAACTGATGGAGTGAATAAACATGGCAGGCAGCCAGTCCATGACTTTTTTGAGACGCATCTCAAGGACCCTCTGGCTTTAAAAATTGCGGATGACATGCGGACACAAAATTTAGTACACTAACGGTACTCATATTAAATGCTCTTTAATGCATTACTTTTTAATCATACCATAAATACCTCCTAACTTCAATCTATGTATTTAAAAGATAAAACCCGTATATGACATTTAATTGAAAAAAATATAATTTTAAAATAAATCAGTATAATCAACAATTATTTATTAATGATTAATTATAATGTCCCAAGTCATTTTACTTGAATTATGTGGCATCTGCAACCAAACAACAGTCAGACATTGCCATCTGTCACACATGCTAAATTGAATTGCAGCTATATTTATATTTATTAGTTGGGGGTGGATATTTATCCGAAATATTAATTCCTGACACATAGAAATCAGTGAGGCACTTTGATGAAGAGTACAAGTCATTAGCTGGAAGAATATATGCGCCACGCGGTGTTTCGGATAATAAGGTTGTCTGCAATTCGTCCCAGAACACACTGTCTTCCAATCAGAAATTCATTTATGTCAAGTGCTTATTAGACTCCAGAGATGAGGACAACCCAGTAGCTTCTGGACTTTGCCAACACACTCTAGTTTTTCAACCAATACCTATCGACCATATGGTTGTGTGGTTGCACTTCTCAACAGTAGTGGTGTAGCTTGCGCTTTCCAAGATACTTATTTTATGTGACACCATCGATTTTTTCCCCAAATCGATTCCATTTCCTCTCCATTTACATAGACTGAAAATTAGAATCAAACAGAATGATAGTACATACCGTCTCAATTAGATGCATTAGTACGATGCATGAGTACAGCGGTCGTGATTAGCTTAATCCGTAAAATCTCTAGCATGGGTCGGAATGATATTCTGTGGCTACCGGCATAGTGTATACTCTTAGAATTACTTTTATTACAGGAAGGGATCTAGGGACCTTCCTGTAATAAATGTATCATAACAAACACCTCGAAAAAAATACAGCTTGCCAAAACCTTGTTACTATCAATAATAAAAATCAGGGGCTAATAAAATGGCAGCTGGCTTTGAAATTAATACTCCATATCTCAAGAACCTGTGGCCTAGTGGTTGTTGTCTCGGCTTCCACCTCGAGGTCCTAGGTTCGAATCCGACACCACGCTGATGAGACCCAGTAAGGTCGAAACGCGTACGAGGTTTGGAGAGATATGAGATATTAATTTCAAGAAAAATTACGCGATTCCTAAATTTGTACACTACCCGGTTATAAAGTACGCATGTGATGGGATTAGTCCTACAATTGCGCCAATAAAAGATAAGTTATTTTCGGTAAAATAAACTTATCATTCGAGGTTAAGACCCCTAGATCCCTTCCTGTAATAAATGTATCATAACAAACACCTCGAAAAAAATACAGCTTGCCAAAACCTTGTTACTATCAATAATAAAAATCAGGGGCTAATAAAATGGCAGCTGGCTTTGAAATTAATACTCCATATCTCAAGAACATGTGGCCTAGTGGTTGTTGTCTCGGCTTCCACCTCGAGGTCCTAGGTTCGAATCCGACACCACGCTGATGAGACCCAGTAAGGTCGAAACGCGTACGTGGTTTGGAGAGATATGAGATATTAATTTCAGAAAAATTACGCGATTCCTAAATTTGTACACTACCCGGTTATAAAGTACGCATGTGATGGGATTAGTCCTACAATTGCGCCAATAAAAGATAAGTTATTTTCGGTAAAATAAACTTATCATTCGAGGTTAAGACCCCTAGATCCCTTCCTGTAATAAATGTATCATAACAAACACCTCGAAAAAAATACAGCTTGCCAAAACCTTGTTACTATCAATAATAAAAATCAGGGGCTAATAAAATGGCAGCTGGCTTTGAAATTAATACTCCATATCTCAAGAACCTGTGGCCTAGTGGTTGTTGTCTCGGCTTCCACCTCGAGGTCCTAGGTTCGAATCCGACACCACGCTGATGAGACCCAGTAAGGTCGAAACGCGTACGTGGTTTGGAGAGATATGAGATATTAATTTCAAGAAAAATTACGCGATTCCTAAATTTGTACACTACCCGGTTATAAAGTACGCATGTGATGGGATTAGTCCTACAATTGCGCCAATAAAAGATAAGTTATTTTCGGTAAAATAAACTTATCATTCGAGGTTAAGACCCCTAGATCCCTTCCTGTAATAAATGTATCATAACAAACACCTCGAAAAAATACAGCTTGCCAAAACCTTGTTACTATCAATAATAAAAATCAGGGGCTAATAAAATGGCAGCTGGCTTTGAAATTAATACTCCATATCTCAAGAACCTGTGGCCTAGTGGTTGTTGTCTCGGCTTCCACCTCGAGGTCCTAGGTTCGAATCCGACACCACGCTGATGAGACCCAGTAAGGTCGAAACGCGTACGTGGTTTGGAGAGATATGAGATATTAATTTCAAGAAAAATTACGCGATTCCTAAATTTGTACACTACCCGGTTATAAAGTACGCATGTGATGGGATTAGTCCTACAATTGCGCCAATAAAAGATAAGTTATTTTCGGTAAAATAAACTTATCATTCGAGGTTAAGACCCCTAGATCCCTTCCTGTAATAAATGTATCATAACAAACACCTCGAAAAAATACAGCTTGCCAAAACCTTGTTACTATCAATAATAAAAATCAGGGGCTAATAAAATGGCAGCTGGCTTTGAAATTAATACTCCATATCTCAAGAACCTGTGGCCTAGTGGTTGTTGTCTCGGCTTCCACCTCGAGGTCCTAGGTTCGAATCCGACACCACGCTGATGAGACCCAGTAAGGTCGAAACGCGTACGTGGTTTGGAGAGATATGAGATATTAATTTCAAGAAAAATTACGCGATTCCTAAATTTGTACACTACCCGGTTATAAAGTACGCATGTGATGGGATTAGTCCTACAATTGCGCCAATAAAAGATAAGTTATTTTCGGTAAAATAAACTTATCATTCGAGGTTAAGACCCCTAGATCCCTTCCTGTAATAAATGTATCATAACAAACACCTCGAAAAAAATACAGCTTGCCAAAACCTTGTTACTATCAATAATAAAAATCAGGGGCTAATAAAATGGCAGCTGGCTTTGAAATTAATACTCCATATCTCAAGAACCTGTGGCCTAGTGGTTGTTGTCTCGGCTTCCACCTCGAGGTCCTAGGTTCGAATCCGACACCACGCTGATGAGACCCAGTAAGGTCGAAACGCGTACGTGGTTTGGAGAGATATGAGATATTAATTTCAAGAAAAATTACGCGATTCCTAAATTTGTACACTACCCGGTTATAAAGTACGCATGTGATGGGATTAGTCCTACAATTGCGCCAATAAAAGATAAGTTATTTTCGGTAAAATAAACTTATCATTCGAGGTTAAGACCCCTAGATCCCTTCCTGTAATAAATGTATCATAACAAACACCTCGAAAAAAATACAGCTTGCCAAAACCTTGTTACTATCAATAATAAAAATCAGGGGCTAATAAAATGGCAGCTGGCTTTGAAATTAATACTCCATATCTCAAGAACCTGTGGCCTAGTGGTTGTTGTCTCGGCTTCCACCTCGAGGTCCTAGGTTCGAATCCGACACCACGCTGATGAGACCCAGTAAGGTCGAAACGCGTACGTGGTTTGGAGAGATATGAGATATTAATTTCAAGAAAAATTACGCGATTCCTAAATTTGTACACTACCCGGTTATAAAGTACGCATGTGATGGGATTAGTCCTACAATTGCGCCAATAAAATATAAGTTATTTTCGGTAAAATAAACTTATCATTCGAGGTTAAGACCCCTAGATCCCTTCCTGTAATAAATGTATCATAACAAACACCTCGAAAAAAATACAGCTTGCCAAAACCTTGTTACTATCACATAATAAAAATCAGGGGCTAATAAAATGGCAGCTGGCTTTGAAATTAATACTCCATATCTCAAGAACCTGTGGCCTAGTGGTTGTTGTCTCGGCTTCCACCTCGAGGTCCTAGGTTCGAATCCGACACCACGCTGATGAGACCCAGTAAGGTCGAAACGCGTACGTGGTTTGGAGAGATATGAGATATTAATTTCAAGAAAAATTACGCGATTCCTAAATTTGTACACTACCCGGTTATAAAGTACGCATGTGATGGGATTAGTCCTACAATTGCGCCAATAAAAGATAAGTTATTTTCGGTAAAATAAACTTATCATTCGAGGTTAAGACCCCTAGATCCCTTCCTGTAATAAATGTATCATAACAAACACCTCGAAAAAAATACAGCTTGCCAAAACCTTGTTACTATCAATACTTAGAATTACTGACATCGTCACTTGACATAGGCAAGCAAGGTGACTCGCCTACATTATGTAACAATAGGAATCATATTGATCACTATGGAGCCAGGCGTAGAGTGACCTAGATACACATTGTTAGACCACTTAGCTTATACATATTGCTAACTGTATTATGTTGATGTTCTAATATTGTTCGAGATTATTTATTACGTCGTTTCTGTTGCAGACGAGATTGATCTTAACGAGTCTAAGATGACCGACGCCGAGAAGGCGATGTACCGCGCCCAGAGAGGTTTAAGCAAAGCTCACATATCAATGGATGACGATGATGAAGATGAGGAAATGGACACAGATATTGAGGAAAACGATAACATTGAAATAGGTACCCGTTACATTACAGATACCGTAACGCAATAACGGTTTATTAATAGGTAACCGTTACACTACAGATACCGTAACGCAATAACAGTTTATTAATAGGTACCCGTTACATTACAGATACCGTAACGCAATAACGGTTTATTAATAGGTACCCGTTACATTACAGTTACCGTAACGCAATAACGGTTTATTAATAGGTAACCGTTACATTACAGATACCGTAACGCAATAACGGTTTTTTAATAGGTAACCGTTCCATTACAGATAAAGTAACACAATAACGGTTTAGTAATAGGTAACCGTTCCATTACAGATACTGTAACGCAATAACGGTTTATTAAAGGGTAACCCTTACATTACAGATAACGTAACGCAATAACAGTTTATTAATAGGTAACCATTACATTACAGATACCGTAACACAATAACGGTTTATTAATAGGTAACCGTTTCATTACAGATACCGTAACACAATAACGGTTTATTAATAGGTACCCGTTCCATTACAGATACCGTGACGCAATAACGGTTTATTAATAGGTAACCGTTACATTACAGATACCGTAACGCAATAACGGTTTATTAATAGGTAACCGTTCCATTACAGATACCGTAACGCAATAACGGTTTATTAATAGGTAACCGCCGTTACATTACAGATACCGTAACGCAATAGCGGTTTATTATTAGGTAACCGTTACATTACAGATACCGTAACGCAATAACGGTTTATTATTAGGTAACCGTTACATTACAGATAAAGTAACACAATAACGGTTTATTAATAGGTAACCGTTACATTACAGATACCGTAACGCAATAACGTTTTATTATTAGGTAACCGTTACATTACAGATACCGTAACGCAATAACGGTTTATTATTAGGTAACCATTACATTACAGATACCGTAACGTAATAATGGTTTATTAATAGGTAACCGTTACATTACAGATACCGTAACGCAATAACGGTTTATTAATAGGACCGTTACATTACAGATAAAGTAACACAATAACGGTTTATTAATAGGTAACCGTTACATTACAGATACCGTAACGCAATAACGGTTTATTAATAGGTAACCGTTACATTACAGATAACGTAACTCAATAACGGTTTATTAATAGGTAACCGTTACATTACAGATACCGTAACGCAATAACGGTTTATTAATAGGACCGTTACATTACAGATAAAGTAACACAATAACGGTTTATTAATAGGTAACCGTTACATTACAGATACCGTAACGCAATAACGGTTTATTAATAGGTAACCGTTACATTACAGATACCGTAACGCAATAACGGTTTATTAATAGGTAACCGTTACATTACAGATAACGTAACTCAATAACGGTTTATTAATAGGTAACCGTTACATTACAGATACCGTAACGCAATAACGGTTTATTTATAGGTAACCGTTACATTACATATAACGTAACTCAATAACGGTTTATTAAGAGGTAACCGTTACATTACAGATACCGTAACGCAATAACGGTTTATTATTAGGTAACCGTTACATTACAGATAAAGTAACACAATAACGGTTTATTAATAGGTAACCGTTACATTACAGATAAAGTAACACAATAACGGTTTATTAATAGGTAACCGTTACATTACAGATACCGTAACGCAATAACGGTTTATTAATAGGTAACCGTTACATTACAGATACCGTAACGCAATAACGGTTTATTAATAGGTAACCGTTACATTACAGATACCGTAACACAATAACGGTTTATTAATAGGTAACCGTTACATTACAGATACCGTAACGCAATAACGGTTTATTAATAGGTAACCGTTACATTACAGATACCGAAAACGCAATAACTGTTTATTAATAGGTAACCGTTACATTACAGATACCGTAACGCAATAACGGTTTATTAATAGGTAACCGTTACATTACAGATACCGTAACGCAATACCGGTCTATTAATAGGTAACCGTTACATTACAGATACCGTAACGCAATAACGGTTTATTAATAGGTAACCGTTACATTACAGATACCGTAACGCAATAACGGTTTATTAATAGGTAACCGTTACATTACAGATACCGTAACGTAATAATGGTTTATTAATAGGTAACCGTTACATTTCAGATACCGTAACGCAATAACGGTTTATTAATAGGTAACCGTTACATTACAGATACCGTAACGCAATAACGGTTTATTAATAGGTAACCATTACATTACAGATACCGTAACGCAATAACGGTTTATTAATAGGTAACCGTTACATTACAGATACCGTAACACAATAACGGTTTATTAATAGGTAACTGTTACATTACAGATAAAGTAACACAATAACGGTTTATTAATAGGTAACCGTTACATTACAGATAAAGTAGCGATAACAAATTTTATTAAAATATCGCTTTTTTTTAAACGTGCACAATATCAACATTCGAAATATTTTAAATAGATATAATGTATATTGTAGCTCATTAACTCATTGTTCTACACTATTCCAGGTGCCGTCAACCCATTCACTCGGAGCCAACAGAGACGGAGACCCACTAAATGCACTCTATTTTGCATCCGTTTCCGGAAACACGAGAAAAGCTTCCGGTTCTTCCTGAAACATGTTATTAAATCCCAGGCATTCTATTGGACTATTATTGTCCTTGTCTTTCTCAATACGATATTTGTCGCAATAGAACATTACGACCAACCAGAGTGGTTGACAAAATTCCTAGGTATGTGTTTCAATGGTTTCGATAATACCTAATTCCCTTTAGTGTTGAAGTAGCCCATTAGTGAAAATGTTTAAATAAATATTTTCATATTACCATTTGTACCTGTATCATGTATTCTAATTGAATAGACATTACTACCCATTTATCGACCAATCAATGATGAAAGCTTTAGTTAGGCTAGGCTGGAGTATTTATTGTGCTGTGCCCAACAGTGCTGCCACATGTAGGGATCGAACAAGGGCCTCGTGATTGGATACCCAGAAATCTTTAAACCAAGCTGCTGCTTCCCTTATCCCTGATTTAGCGAGCGATGTTGACATTATTTTCTCTCGGGCCTTTATTTGCCTCTCTTAAATAAGTTATTTATTTAATATGCAATAAAAGATGGCTAATTTGTTTATTACGTTGGAAAAAAGTCGCGTTTTTTTAATGGCTACCGCGAGATTTATGATTTGAAAACAAGTGCGAGCGTAGCGAACAAGGAGTGATTCCATATTATATAATCCCTTACCGATAATGATCCAACAGAAACCTGAATTCTAGAACGCCGCCAAGGGGTGACAAACAACTCGGCATGACGAAACAAGGAGAGGAAGTAACGTAATTTAGAACTATTGCATATTACTATTACGTCATATACTATTACGTCATATACTATTACATATGGTAGAAATTACATGAAAGAATAATTCCCATATCACCAAATAGTAACTGAACCCATATGTTATATGATGTAAACTTTCCACAGCGAACGATAACTAACAAAATTAATTCTACATCAAAGGGTTTCTTATGAGACATTATCGAAATGTTTTCATATAATAAGAAATGTTATTCATCTTCATACGACCTAAATGGGCGGCGGGAAATAAAGCTAATTAAACATGTAGGCCTAATAAACATTATTCATTCTTTTTCATTATAACTCTTATTCGTAATCATCAGTAAATAACTTGCATGGCTCCTTCTAATTATCGTCCAATAACTTCACATAATTTATGAGACCCTACAGACTTTATATAAATTTTATTGGTTTAAGTTTTCAAAGTTCTGTAATGATTAATTTTCTTCCAACAATAATTATTCATAAATACAATAATTGATTCTAGATTCATACTATACTTATATATTCATACTATACTTATCAATATGGAACGTGCACTAAATAATTGTTTGTGAAAAAATGTTGTACATGAATCTCCAACGATATCCCCCTTATATCGTGTTAAAATCCTAACAGATTTGCACCAGGTGAAAGAACTTATACAGATATAACTAGGGACAAGTAAAGTATGTTGATCTCGGAAAGCGCAATATATTAAAATATATTAATAAGTTTTGTTTTTTCAATTCTAGCGAATGTTAATGATGTATTACTTTTTATCATTATAGAAGTCACAGAATTCGTTTTCTTGGGTCTATTTATATCTGAGATTTTACTGAAACTTTATGCCCTTCGACCCAAATTCTACTTCAGGAGTAACTTCAACATATTCGACTGTGTGGTAAGTTTCTTTATGCGACTTACTACATTACTTCCAGTTTATTGTTAGAATTTGAATTATCAATTTAATTGTAAAATTATAATTTGACCCATAACTGTATTTTTATTTTTTTCTTTATTTTCATATTATTATTTTTCAAGGTGTAAGTTACATTCTCATATTGTATTACTTTTAGGTTATCATTGGAAGTGTAATTGACATGATAATGTACAACGTTAATGGCACTCGCATAGGAATTCGGGTACTGAGGGCGCTGAGATTGCTACGAATATTCAAAGTCACCAAGTGCGTTACATACTTCCGTAATATAAAAGGAAATATTGTGAACAATAACGTCACAACACAACGCATAACACTATGTAATAACGGGGATTTTTTGTTACTTTTATTTTAACATTTTATTCTAATTTGTTTATAGGTATTGGAAATCGTTAAGGAATTTAGTCGTCTCGTTGCTCAACTCAATACGCGCTATATTATCTCTGCTGTTTCTTCTCTTTCTTTTCATCGTAATATTCGCTCTACTGGGGATGCAGATATTTGGAGGGAGGTTGGTTTCATTATATTTGGAGGGAGGTTGGTTTCATTATATTTGGAGGGAGGTTGGTTTCATTATATTTGGAGGGAGGTTGGTTTCATTATATTTGGAGGGAGGTTGGTTTCATTATATTTGGAGGGAGGTTGGTTTCATTATATTTGGAGGGAGGTTGGTTTCATTATATTTGGAGGGAGGTTGGTTTCATTATATTTGGAGGGAGGTTGGTTTCATTATATTTGGAGGGAGGTTGGTTTCATTATATTGGGAGGGAGGTTGGTTTCATTATATTGGGAGGGAGGTTGGTTTCATTATATTTGGAGGGAGGTTGGTTTCATTGTATTTGGAGGGAGGTTGGTTTCATTATATTGGGAGGGAGGTTGGTTTCATTATATTGGGAGGGGGGTTGGTTTCATTATATTTGGAGGGAGGTTGGTTTCATTATATTTGGAGGGAGGTTGGTTTCATTATATTGGGAGGGAGGTTGGTTTCATTATATTTGGAGGGAGGTTGGTTTCATTATATTTGGAGGGAGGTTGGTTTCATTATATTTGGAGGGAGGTTGGTTTCATTATATTGGGAGGGAGGTTGGTTTCATTATATTTGGAGGGAGGTTGGTTTCATTATATTGGGAGGGAGGTTGGTTTCATTATATTTGGAGGGAGGTTGGTTTCATTATATTTGGAGGGAGGTTGGTTTCATTATATTTGGAGGGAGGTTGGTTTCATTATATTTGGAGGGAGGTTGGTTTCATTATATTTGGAGGGAGGTTGGTTTCATTATATTGGGAGGGAGGTTGGTTTCATTATATTGGGAGGGAGGTTGGTTTCATTATATTGGGAGGGAGGTTGGTTTCATTATATTGGGAGGGAGGTTGGTTTCATTATATTTGGAGGGAGGTTGGTTTCATTATATTGGGAGGGAGGTTGGTTTCATTATATTTGGAGGGAGGTTGGTTTCATTATATTTGGAGGGAGGTTGGTTTCATTATATTTGGAGGGAGGTTGGTTTCATTATATTTGGAGGGAGGTTGGTTTCATTATATTGGGAGGGAGGTTGGTTTCATTATATTGGGAGGGAGGTTGGTTTCATTATATTGGGAGGGAGGTTGGTTTCATTATATTGGGAGGGAGGTTGGTTTCATTATATTTGGAGGGAGGTTGGTTTCATTATATTTGGAGGGAGGTTGGTTTCATTATATTGGGAGGGAGGTTGGTTTCATTATATTTGGAGGGAGGTTGGTTTCATTATATTGGGAGGGAGGTTGGTTTCATTATATTTGGAGGGAGGTTGGTTTCATTATATTTGGAGGGAGGTTGGTTTCATTATATTGGGAGGGAGGTTGGTTTCATTATATTGGGAGGGAGGTTGGTTTCATTATATTTGGAAGGGGGTTGGTTTCATTATATTTGGAGGGAGGTTGGTTTCATTATATTTGGAGGGAGGTTGGTTTCATTATATTTGGAGGGAGGTTGGTTTCATTATATTGGGAGGGAGGTTGGTTTCATTATATTTGGAGGGAGGTTGGTTTCATTATATTTGGAGGGAGGTTGGTTTCATTGTATTTGGAGGGAGGTTGGTTTCATTGTATTTGGAGGGAGGTTGGTTTCATTATATTTGGAGGGAGGTTGGTTTCATTATATTTGGAGGGAGGTTGGTTTCATTATATTTGGAGGGAGGTTGGTTTCATTATATTTGGAGGGAGGTTGGTTTCATTATATTTGGAGGGAGGTTGGTTTCATTATATTTGGAGGGAGGTTGGTTTCATTATATTGGGAGGGAGGTTGGTTTCATTATATTTGGAGGGAGGTTGGTTTCATTATATTTGGAGGGAGGTTGGTTTCATTATATTTGGAGGGAGGTTGGTTTCATTATATTTGGAGGGAGGTTGGTTTCATTATATTTGGAGGGAGGTTGGTTTCATTATATTTGGAGGGAGGTTGGTTTCATTATATTTGGAGGGAGGTTGGTTTCATTATATTTGGAGGGAGGTTGGTTTCATTATATTTGGAGGGAGGTTGGTTTCATTATATTTGGAGGGAGGTTGGTTTCATTATATTTGGAGGGAGGTTGGTTTCATTATATTTGGAGGGAGGTTGGTTTCATTATATTTGGAGGGAGGTTGGTTTCATTATATTTGGAGGGAGGTTGGTTTCATTATATTTGGAGGGAGGTTGGTTTCATTATATTTGGAGGGAGGTTGGTTTCATTATATTTGGAGGGAGGTTGGTTTCATTATATTTGGAGGGAGGTTGGTTTCATTATATTTGGAGGGAGGTTGGTTTCATTATATTTGGAGGGAGGTTGGTTTCATTATATTTGGAGGGAGGTTGGTTTCATTATATTTGGAGGGAGGTTGGTTTCATTATATTTGGAGGGAGGTTGGTTTCATTATATTTGGAGGGAGGTTGGTTTCATTATATTTGGAGGGAGGTTGGTTTCATTATATTTGGAGGGAGGTTGGTTTGTGAGCGGATTCAATTCCGCCGCATTACCCTCACAAAGTTGGGAAGTGGCACCTTTTCAGCAATATTGGAGATACGAGATTGGCAATAACCAATCTCGTATCACAACCAACACCGGGGACAACACAACCCCAAAGCCACACACAAAGGGAGGTTAGAGGTCAAATCACCTCGGGAGAGGGAACAACCAGCAGGGGCCAACAGCAGGGGGGAAACACTCACAGAGAGGGGAGAGGCGTGAAGTAGATTATCAGCCAATAGGGGCGAGGGAGAGCATCCACTGGGTGAAAGGCCACAGCAGTGTAGGAGTAATAATCACATATATATTATGTTGCATTCAATTACCGGTTCAGTTATTTCAGTCATCAGCTTGAGTGCAGACCGGTGACATCCTTCACCGTCACCGTCACCAATATATCCACACCTACCGGTATACAATACTGTTATTTTACTGCCATCAACTGTGCTATCATTCATTATCCGTTTATTGATATTAATTACCGAGCATCAAAGAGATAACAACGAACTCTTATTTTTCCCATTCTCAATACCACGGTGACGCGTAGTCTGATTAACCGGTCGGGATCCCTTGATCCCGTCACATGGTTTCATTATATTTGGAGGGAGGTTGGTTGGGAAGATGTGCGGTACATAGAATTGGAGCGCATCCCAGATGTTTTTGTGCCTGTATCTGCAGATAGTTGATTATTAGTATTTAACTACCCCAACTGTGTTAACAGATGAAGCCAATTCGGCCGCCCATAAACAATTAATTATTAGTCGGCTTCAATGTAATTTTTCGAACATTCAAGGAGATTATGTAAATCTCCATCATATTACTCCAATGCTAAGTTTCCATTCTTTCCATTGATAAGAAAATGAAAAATTTGTTGATGTTGACCAATGAGAAGAAAGAGTGAAATAGACAGACATAGAGATATATAGATAGGTAGTTATATACATACATATACCCCCATGATATACATATTTTCGATATTTCATATACATAAATCATTTTGGGATCATGTTTCCCACATAACATGCTTGCTTTGAACGAACCTGCCAATTTACTCTTTCAATGTATACCAATTCAATTATTGTTCTAGGGTAGGGGTTACAAGCAAGGATCATCAGTCATTCCTGCAGGGTGAGGTTGGGTTTTGGCAATAAGATGTTACGGGTTGTGCAAGTTAGGCCTAATTTGTTAAATGAACATGTATCTAATGTAATATGTACCCTGCGTGGCTACCTGGTGTAAATACTGTCAATCAAGCGATCTGATACAATATTCATAGCTTGACAACTGAGAAAAAAAATTAGCATTATAGTATACCTTTAAGTATAGGTTTTCGTTATATAATAATGTAATTGTATATGGTAAATTTTTTAGGTTTAACTTTCCCGGCGGAAAACCCTCCGCTAACTTTGATACTTGGTCAATAGCAATGCTAACAGTCTTCCAGATTCTCACTGGTGAGGATTGGAACGCTGTGATGTACAACGGAATATACAGTCTGTCTAGTGGGGGGAAGGCCTGGAGCATGCTTGCTTCTGTGTACTTCATTCTTCTATGCCTGATAGGTGAGTAAGCGCAGCTCTCCGTTTAGTATAAACGTCACTTTTGAACTTCTCCATCCGTCAGTCTGTTGGCCGTCCCACCAGATGAGTACGAGGATGGCATCGATATAAAGCTTTGGTGGTGGGTTGTTATTTGTTCTGTTGGTAATTTGTTAATTATAATTTATACCCAGGAACTGGTGAAAAATGACTAGTGCAATTCAATTAGTTAAATTACTAAATATATGTATTTATTCATTATATAATATTTATTAATGTGTTTTGCAGGAAATTACACGTTATTAAACGTATTTTTGGCCATCGCTGTCGATAACTTAGCTAGCGCACAGCAACTTACGAAGGCAGAGGAAAGAGAAGAATTGGAAAAACAACTTAAAAACAATATTCAGGTTCAGTTCACCTTATCTATAAACCTTGACCTACCGTACATCCTGCTGCTCTTGTTCATTTGCTTGGACATCCCATTTGACTCCCAGACTGTTTAAGTGTAGTACAATGCTGCCGGCCTTACTGCCTGAATAAAAGGGGGGGGGGGGGGGGGGGGGGGGGGGTCCGGTGGAGTACAGTTCTACCGGTTTATGGTCAACACTTCGAAAGACCATGTCAACACTTCGAAAAGGATTTGATGTGGTTAGGGTAGGTTATAGAATTAGTATATGGCAGTAAGAATATAAGGACAACTTATTATATAAGTTTCTTAGTAATAAGGAATAATATTGCGAAATATATGAATTACTTTGGTACTATCATTTCATATAATAGATTTTCGTTACCGGTGAAGAAACTGCTTGATTTGTTTCTGCCCTAAATCGTTGAACTCTGCCATCTCAGCCTGTTGACGTGTATCCCGAATTAATTAAACGCCACTAATTGAATGCCACCCCAAATCAGATGATTTAACACCAAAATAAATTATTTTGCACCAAATATATATTTTTTTGTAGCACCAATTCGCATCCCCCAAATTTGAATATCCTTCTCACCAAAAACAATTATTCGTCCCCCAAAAACAATTATTCATCCCCCAAAAACAATTATTGATTCCCCAAAAACAATTATTCATCCCCCAAAAATAATTACTTGTCAACCTAAAAAAATTATTCCAGCACCAAATATTTTATATTAACTACGCTTTGGTCAGTTGCCATGCTTCAGTTACAGTATTCGTATCGATAGGCCTATTGCCTATCTATTATTGCCTATGGCGTATTACTTATTCTGTTATTAGGTTTCAGTATTACGGCAGTACTGAAGTTTTCAGATAGGGGGGGAAACTGGACGCAAAAAAAATTCATCCTTCTCCAGAGGAAATTCGACGCAAGTAACAGCTGATTCTTCTCAAAAATAAAACTGTAACCTGTTCTATTGTGTTTAGTTTATTGTTAAAATAACGTGCCACTGTAACCTGCTCCTTTCCCTAAATTGAGAATTTAACATTGAGGCGGGATATTAATTCGCCAAGGCGGGTTTTGCGTCCAATTTCCCCTCCTGTCTCGAAGTTTATATCTAAATTCCAGTATTTATTTTGGGGGATTATGTATTTATTTTGGGCAAAAATGTATTTGTTTTGGGGGAAAATGTATTTTTATTTTGGGGGATAATGTATTTGTTTTGGGGGGGAATGTATTTGTTTTGGGCGAAAATGTATTTGTTTTGGGGGAAAATGTATTCGTTTTGGGGGAAAATGTATTTGTTTTGGTTGAAAATCTATTTGTTTTGGGGGAAAATGTATTTATTTTGGGCGAAAATATATTTGTTTTGGGAAAATTTTTAATTATTTGGGGGATTTGTCATTTATTTTGGTGCTAATAATTGGTTTTGGGGAGCATTTATTTATTTTGGTATTGAATAATTTGTTTTTGGTGTTGAAAAATTTGTTTTGGTGTTTGAATAATTTATTTGGGGTGACTTTATTTTACAATCATTATTTGTCACATTATTTAATTTGGTGGCATATTCGGTTTACACCGAATGGGGGTGTATATAATAATATTTATTCATTATTTAATTTGGTGTAAAATAATTTTTTTGGTGATATTCTCATCAATTTTGAGATAACTTTAATTGGTAGCCTTAATTAAATTGTAACTAAAATAAATACGAAATTTTGTTTTCGTTTTTATTATTATTTCATTATTATTTTTATGTGGTAACAGTGGCACTAAATTATTTTCGAAGTGTTGACTATTTCGAAGAGTTGACGCGGAATCATGCTGCCTACAAGCTACTGATTGCTGTATGATGCCTGCCTGTATTATTTTGTAATGTAAGCTGGCTTTGCTTGGTGTAACCCCGAGTTTCAAAATATTACCCAATCTAATATAGCACAATATGTAAATAAATAACAAACAACATTAACTCACTATCTATAAATGCCTTTCTAATGTAAATTTGGTATGTAATTTTTTCTTACAAAGTTGTTACATCAGTAACAACTAAGAAAGTCTACACGTATGAATTTTTAACATTATGAATTGCTTCTATGATAGTGGAGATCAATTATTCATTAACTTACCTTGAATAACATGAAGTTAAACTGTTAACAGACATGACGTATTTTAGCACGTTAAAACATATATATATTCTCATTTTTGGAAATATATGTTAAATGTTTATGATCAATATGACATCATTGGCAATAATAATTATTTATTACTTGGGAAAAAAGAGTACAACTTTTTTTTCATTATTCTTGAGGCATTTTATTTACCGAGCGCCTGGGAGGTTAATAAATGGTCGAGAGAATATTGAAAAAATAATATTCTGCGTTTTTTTATTTTTTAAACTTTTTTAAATTTTTAAATTTTAATTTTTAAATTTTTAAACGTAATTTTATTCTTAAATTGGTACTATTTTGTTGCTCAATTCTTTAATAAAAGATAGTGCAAATATTTATTACGAAAACTAAAAGAGCCGCTTAACTACACAAACCAATATTGGATATTGAGTTCCGTTTTGAAGTACGCTTTGCAGACACTAAAATTGCAATAAATTCTGAGTGTGTGAAGGGATTTTGCTTAAATTACGTGGAAACCTTTTCTACTTCGATGCTCTTTAAACACATGCAATATAATTCAAGAGATTCCACCAAAAATATTTTAACTTACTTTTTTCGCCGGGAAAAATCCAATTGATAACTTTTTTTATCTTGGGAAAAAGTACTTTTTCTCCCGATTTGATGTATATTCGAGCGAAAAAGTAACAATTTAAGATTAAAATTACTATTTTTAATATTCTATTAATTAATAATTTGGAAGGGTTTACTGTGGAAGATCACCCATGGTGGTGAACAGGCATTCCTTGGCTTAACGAGCCTAAAAGATTCTCCCATTCATTAATTTATTTTGCCCACTTGCGGACGTTATTGTTATATTTTACTTTATAGAATGCCTCTCCAATTCCATCCAAGGCACCTAGTCCAAAATTTATACACCCAGAAAAGGTGAAGACCACCAATCAATTATCAGTGCCAGATGAGAAACCACACGGGGTATTCAACGAAGCTTATCTCGACAACGAAGGTAGCCACCACCAACAACACAATCCCTCAGAGCCGTATAGCGTGTCTTTCAGACTGGACAATAAATCATTGGAGGCTGATGGTGTGCCTACGACGCCCCCCAAGATAAGTAGACTGGACAAAATGAAAGGCATCACAGATGAAGATAACCCCGGTGATGACGACGATGGCCCCGTACCTATACTCCCTTATACATCTCTATTTATTTTGAGCTCCACAAACAAGTAAGATGCATAGCAACATCTAAGCCGCAGTTGTTACTAGTTTTTTTTACAGTTATTGTATTATTTTTTACGACGATTAAACAACCTCGAAATGAGAACAGATGTCATGTTCGTTTACAGATGTTTGAGAGTGGTTGTTTGCGGGAATAATAATCGAACATTTTAATGCGACCACAGAAGATTTATATGATCACTGAGATTTTATATAATCACTGATATTTTATAGGATCACTGATATTTTATAGGGATCACCGATATTTTATAGGATCACTGATATTTTATAGGATCACTGTTATTTTATAGGATCACTGATATTTTATAGGATCACTGATATTTTATAGGATCACTGATATTTTATAGGATCACTGATATTTTATAGGATCACTTATATATTATAGGATCACTGATATTTTATAGGATCACTGATATTTTATAGGATCACTGATATTTTATAGGATCACTGATATTTTATATGATCACTGATATTTTATAGGATCACTGATATTTTATAGGATCACTGATATTTTATAGGATCACTGATATTTTATAGGATCACTGATATTTTATAGGATCACTGATATTTTATAGGATCACTGATATTTTATAGGATCACTGATATTTTATAGGATCACTGATATTTTATAGGATCACTGATATTTTATAGGATCACTGATATTTTATAGGATCACTGATATTTTATAGGATCACTGATAATTTATAGGATCACTGATATTTTATAGGATCACTGATATTTTATAGGATCACTGATATTTTATAGGATCACTGATAATTTATAGGATCACTGATATTTTATAGGATCACTGATATTTTATAGGATCACTGATATTTTATAGGATCACTGATATTTTATAGGATCACTGATATTTTATAGGATCACTGATATTTTATAGGATCACTTATATATTATAGGATCACTGATATTTTATAGGATCACTTATATATTATAGGATCACTGATATTTTATAGGATCACTGATATTTTATAGGATCACTGATATTTTATAGGATCACTGATATTTTATAGGATCACTGATATTTTATATGATCACTGATATTTTATAGGATCACTGATATTTTATAGGATCACTGATATTTTATAGGATCACTGATATTTTATAGGATCACTGATATTTTATAGGATCACTGACATTTTATAGGTTCACTGATATTTTATAGGATCACTGATATTTTATAGGATCACTGATATTTTATAGGATTACTGATAGTACGATGGTAAAATTAGTAACATTTCATACGATCATTAATATTTCATACCATTTTATTAATATTTTATGTGATTATTTGCAGGATTCGCATTGGAGCCCATTATATTGTAAATATGCGACACTTTGAGAACGTAATTCTTTCTCTTATAATTCTGAGCAGTATCTCATTGGCGTTGGAAAGTCCTATTTATGTTAATGGTGATTTGAACAATGTGAGTGAAAAAAGTTCCTGCCTTATTTTGTAACTATATTGATGACTATTACTATTGTATTTACTATTTAAGTGATGAACGAATTGAATTACTTCGTAAAATTTGAAAGGGCGAATATATATTTTTTAATTTATTCGCTAAAATTCACTATTATAATAAAACCGTTAAGATAGCTGTAAAAACATTCATTATGTTTTTAGGTGATTCAAAAATTAGACTATGGTTTTACTGCTGTTTTCCTGATGGAGTTTTGTTTAAAGGTAAGTAAATTTCAAGTGTGTAGTGGCGAATAGTAAGGGGGGGGGGGGGGGGGGACCAAAACAATCGACTTGTGTTAGAAATAGTGAAAGGAAACTAATTCCATTATTAAGCATTATTGTTGAATCAGAAACATTTCGATCCGACCCAATTGTTAGAACTTGTCATTTCATTCATTTTATTGTCTAGTTCGGTAGGGTTTCGGTCAAGACAATATTGTTAAATATAGACAATAATATTAAAGTTGTTGTTTACTTATTTTTGCTACATTATATTTCCCGTTCAGGTAACAGACTTGGGATTGGTTTTGCATCCTGGTGCTTATTTTCGTGACGGATGGAATATAATTGACGCGGTCGCTTGTATTTGCGCTACAATCAGTGTAATACTACAATTGTAAGACTTTATTTCTATTGTAAAACATATTTAATTGAAACAAAAATACATTTAATATTTAATACAACTGTCAATTTAAGATTGTTACCTAAGAAATAATGAGTTAAACAAAATGTAAGGTTGTTTTAATTAATTATAAGTTGAGTTACAATAATGTAAGGTTGTTTCAAAAAGTAAAGCTTCAGTAATGTAATGATTGTTTCCATTAAATATAATGTTAAGCTACAATAATGTAGGTTGTTACTAAATCTAATTTGTTTCCAAAGGACGGACGTTGGTGGTAGCGCAGGTGGAATTAGATCTTTGCGGGTTTTAAGAGTTCTTCGGCCACTGAAAACGATTAAACGGGTTCCCAAACTAAAGGTTGGTTATTATTTACGGGTTCCCAAACTAAAGGTTAGTTATTATTTACGGGTTCCCAAACTAAAGTTTAGTTATTATTTACGGGTTCCCAAACTAAAGGTGGGTTATTATTTACGGGTTCCCAAACTAAAGTTTGGTTATTATTTACGGGTTCCCAAACTAAAGGTTAGTTATTATTTACGGGTTCCCAAACTAAAGGTTAGTTATTATTTACGGGTTCCCAAACTAAAGGTGGGTTATTATTTACGGGTTCCCAAACTAAAGGTTAGTTATTATTTACGGGTTCCCAAACTAAAGTTTGGTTATTATATTTACGGGTTCCCAAACTAAGGGTTGGTTATTATTTACGGATTCCCAAACTAAAGGTTAGTTATTATTTACGGGTTCCCAAACTAAAGGTTGGTTATTATTTACGGGTTCCCAAACTAAAGTTTAGTTATTCTTTACGGGTTCCCAAACTAAAGGTTGGTTATTATTTACGGGTTCCCAAACTAAAGTTTGGTTATTATTTACGGGTTCCCAAACTAAGGGTTGGTTATTATTTACGGGTTCCCAAACTAAAGGTTGGTTATTATTTACGGGTTCCCAAACTAAAGTTTAGTTATTCTTTACGGGTTCCCAAACTAAAGGTTGGTTATTATTTACGGGTTCCCAAACTAAAGTTTGGTTATTATTTACGGGTTCCCAAACTAAGGGTTGGTTATTATTTACGGGTTCCCAAACTAAAGGTTGGTTATTATTTACGGGTTCCCAAACTAAGGTTTAGTTATTATTTACGGGTTCCCAAACTAAAGGTTAGTTATTATTTACGGGTTCCCAAACTAAAGTTTGGTTATTATTTACGGGTTCCCAAACTAAAGGTTGGTTATTATATTTACGGGTTCCCAAACTAAAGGTTGGTTATTATTTACGGGTTCCCAAACTAAAGTTTAGTTATTATTTACGGGTTCCCAAACTAAAGGTTGGTTATTATATTTACGGGTTCCCAAACTAAAGGTTGGTTATTATTTACGGGTTCCCAAACTAAAGTTTGGTTATTATTTACGGGTTCCCAAACTAAAGGTTGGTTATTATTTACGGGTTCCCAAACTAAAGGTGGGTTATTATTTACGGGTTCCCAAACTAAAGTATAGTTATTATTTACGGGTTCCCAAACTAAAGGTTGGTTATTATATTTACGGGTTCCCAAACTAAAGGTGGGTTATTATTTACGGGTTCCCAAACTAAAGTATAGTTATTATTTACGGGTTCCCAAACTAAAGGTTGGTTATTATTTACGGGTTCCCAAACTAAAGGTTAGTTATTATTTACGGGTTCCCAAACTAAAGTTTGGTTATTATATTTACGGGTTCCCAAACTAAAGTTTGGTTATTATTTACGGGTTCCCAAACTAAAGGTTAGTTATTATTTACGGGTTCCCAAACTAAAGGTTAGTTATTATTTACGGGTTCCCAAACTAAAGGTTGGTTATTATTTACGGGTTCCCAAACTAAAGGTTAGTTATTATTTACGGGTTCCCAAACTAAAGTTTGGTTATTATATTTACGGGTTCCCAAACTAAAGGTTAGTTATTATATTTACGGGTTCCCAAACTAAAGTTTAGTTATTATTTACGGGTTCCCAAACTAAAGGTTGGTTATTATTTACGGGTTCCCAAACTAAAGGTTGGTTATTATTTACGGGTTCCCAAACTAAAGGTTGGTTATTATTTACGGGTTCCCAAACTAAAGGTTGGTTATTATATTTACGGGTTCCCAAACTAAAGGTTAGTTATTATATTTACGGGTTCCCAAACTAAAGTTTAGTTATTATTTACGGGTTCCCAAACTAAAGGTTGGTTATTATTTACGGGTTCCCAAACTAAAGGTTGGTTATTATTTACGGGTTCCCAAACTAAAGGTTGGTTATTATTTACGGGTTCCCAAACTAAAGGTTGGTTATTATATTTACGGGTTCCCAAACTAAAGGTTGGTTATTATTTACGGGTTCCCAAACTAAAGGTTGGTTATTATTTACGGGTTCCCAAACTAAAGGTTGGTTATTATTTACGGGTTCCCAAACTAAAGGTTGGTTATTATTTACGGGTTCCCAAACTAAAGGTTAGTTATTATTTACGGGTTCCCAAACTAAAGGTTGGTTATTATTTACGGGTTCCCAAACTAAATGTTAGTTATTATTTACGGGTTCCCAAACTAAAGGTTGGTTATTATTTACGGGTTCCTAAACTAAAGGTGGGTTATTATTTACGGATTCCCAAACTAAAGGTTGGTTATTATTTACGGGTTCCCAAACTAAAGGTTGGTTATTATATTTACGGGTTCCCAAACTAAAGGTTGGTTATTATTTACGGGTTCCCAAACTAAAGGTTAGTTATTATATTTACGGGTTCCCAAACTAAAGGTTGGTTATTATTTACGGGTTCCCAAACTAAAGGTTGGTTATTATATTTACGGGTTCCCAAACTAAAGGTTGGTTATTATTTACGGGTTCCCAAACTAAAGTTTGGTTATTATATTTACGGGTTCCCAAACTAAAGGTTGGTTATTATTTACGGGTTCCCAAACTAAAGGTTGGTTATTATTTACGGGTTCCCAAACTAAAGGTTGGTTATTATTTACGGGTTCCCAAACTAAAGGTTAGTTATTATTTACGGGTTCCCAAACTAAAGTTTAGTTATTATATTTACGGGTTCCCAAACTAAAGGTTAGTTATTATTTACGGGTTCCCAAACTAAAGGTTAGTTATTATTTACGGGTTCCCAAACTAAAGGTTAGTTATTATTTACGGGTTCCCAAACTAAAGGTTAGTTATTATTTACGGGTTCCCAAACTAAAGGTTGGTTATTATTTTCGGATTCCCAAACTAAAGGTTAGTTATTATTTACGGGTTCCCAAACTAAAGTATAGTTATTATTTACGGGTTCCCAAACTAAAGGTTAGTTATTATTTACGGGTTCCCAAACTAAAGTATAGTTATTATTTACGGGTTCCCAAACTAAAGGTTAGTTATTATTTACGGGTTCCCAAACTAAAGGTTGGTTATTATTTACGGGTTCCCAAACTAAAGGTGGGTTATTATTTACGGGTTCCCAAACTAAAGTATAGTTATTATTTACGGGTTCCCAAACTAAAGGTTGGTTATTATATTTACGGGTTCCCAAACTAAAGGTGGGTTATTATTTACGGGTTCCCAAACTAAAGTATAGTTATTATTTACGGGTTCCCAAACTAAAGGTTGGTTATTATTTACGGGTTCCCAAACTAAAGTTTGGTTATTATTTACGGATTCCCAAACTAAAGGTTAGTTATTATTTACGGGTTCCCAAACTAAAGTTTGGTTATTATATTTACGGGTTCCCAAACTAAAGTTTGGTTATTATTTACGGGTTCCCAAACTAAAGGTTAGTTATTATTTACGGGTTCCTAAACTAAAGGTGGGTTATTATTTACGGATTCCCAAACTAAAGGTTGGTTATTATTTACGGGTTCCCAAACTAAAGGTTGGTTATTATATTTACGGGTTCCCAAACTAAAGGTTGGTTATTATTTACGGGTTCCCAAACTAAAGGTTAGTTATTATATTTACGGGTTCCCAAACTAAAGGTTGGTTATTATTTACGGGTTCCCAAACTAAAGGTTGGTTATTATATTTACGGGTTCCCAAACTAAAGGTTGGTTATTATTTACGGGTTCCCAAACTAAAGTTTGGTTATTATATTTACGGGTTCCCAAACTAAAGGTTGGTTATTATTTACGGGTTCCCAAACTAAAGGTTGGTTATTATTTACGGGTTCCCAAACTAAAGGTTGGTTATTATTTACGGGTTCCCAAACTAAAGGTTGGTTATTATTTACGGGTTCCCAAACTAAAGGTTAGTTATTATTTACGGGTTCCCAAACTAAAGTTTAGTTATTATATTTACGGGTTCCCAAACTAAAGGTTAGTTATTATTTACGGGTTCCCAAACTAAAGGTTAGTTATTATTTACGGGTTCCCAAACTAAAGGTTAGTTATTATTTACGGGTTCCCAAACTAAAGGTTAGTTATTATTTACGGGTTCCCAAACTAAAGGTTGGTTATTATTTACGGGTTCCCAAACTAAAGGTTAGTTATTATTTACGGGTTCCCAAACTAAAGTTTAGTTATTATATTTACGGGTTCCCAAACTAAAGGTTAGTTATTATATTTACGGGTTCCCAAACTAAAGGTTAGTTATTATTTACGGGTTCCCAAACTAAAGGTTAGTTATTATTTACGGGTTCCCAAACTAAGGTTTGGTTATTATATTTACGGGTTCCCAAACTAAAGGTTGGTTATTATTTACGGGTTCCCAAACTAAAGGTTAGTTATTATTTACGGGTTCCCAAACTAAAGGTTAGTTATTATTTACGGGTTCCTAAACTAAAGGTTAGTTATTATTTACGGGTTCCCAAACTAAAGGTTGGTTATTATATTTACGGGTTCCCAAACTAAAGGTTAGTTATTATTTACGGGTTCCCAAACTAAAGTTTGGTTATTATTTACGGGTTCCCAAACTAAAGGTTGGTTATTATTTACGAGTTCCCAAACTAAAGGTTGGTTATTATTTACTTATTGATAGTAACAATGTGTTGGCAAGCTGTATTTTTCGAGGTGTTTGTTATTATAGATTTATTATAGGAAGGGCTAATATAATGGCAGCTGGCTTTGAAATTAATACTCCATATCTCAAGAACCTGTGGCCTAGTGGTTGTAGTCTCGGCTTCCACCTCGAGGTCCCAGGTTCGAATCCGACACCACGCTGATGAGACCCAGTAAGGTCGAAACGCGTACGTGGTTTGGAGAGATATGAGATATTAATTTCAAGAAAAATTACGCGATTCTTAAATTTGTACACTACCCGGTTAAAAAGTACGCATGTGATTGGATTAGTCCTAAAATTGCGCCAATAAAAGATAAGCTATTTTCGGTAAAATAAACTTATCATTCGAGGTAAAGACCCCTAGATCCCTTCCTATAATAACATTGTTACTATCAATAATCAAAAACTCAGGGGCTAATATAATGGCAGCTGGCTTTGAAATTAATACTCCATATCTCAAGAACCTGTGGCCTAGTGGTTGTAGTCTCGGCTTCCACCTCGAGGTCCCAGGTTCGAATCCGACACCACGCTGATGAGACCCAGTAAGGTCGAAACGCGTACGTGGTTTGGAGAGATATGAGATATTAATTTCAAGAAAAATTACGCGATTCTTAAATTTGTACACTACCCGGTTAAAAAGTACGCATGTGATTGGATTAGTCCTAAAATTGCGCCAATAAAAGATAAGCTATTTTCGGTAAAATAAACTTATCATTCGAGGTAAAGACCCCTAGATCCCTTCCTATAATAAATTTATTATTTACTGGTTCCCAAACTAAAGGTTAGTTATTATTTACGGGTTCCCAAACTAAAGTTTGGTTATTATTTACGGGTTCCCAAACTAAAGGTTGGTTATTATTTTCGGATTCCCAAACTAAAGGTTAGTTATTATTTACGGGTTCCCAAACTAAAGGTTAGTTATTATTTACGGGTTCCCAAACTAAAGGTTGGTTATTATTTTCGGATTCCCAAACTAAAGGTTAGTTATTATTTACGGGTTCCCAAACTAAAGTATAGTTATTATTTACGGGTTCCCAAACTAAAGGTTAGTTATTATTTACGGGTTCCCAAACTAAAGTTTAGTTATTATTTACGGGTTCCCAAACTAAAGGTTAGTTATTATTTACGGGTTCCCAAACTAAAGGTTAGTTATTATTTACGGGTTCCCAAACTAAAGGTTAGTTATTATTTACGGGTTCCCAAACTAAAGGTTGGTTATTATTTACGGGTTCCCAAACTAAAGTATAGTTATTATTTACGGGTTCCCAAACTAAAGGTTAGTTATTATTTACGGGTTCCCAAACTAAAGTATAGTTATTATTTACGGGTTCCCAAACTAAAGGTTAGTTATTATTTACGGGTTCCCAAACTAAAGGTTAGTTATTATTTACGGGTTCCCAAACTAAAGGTGGGTTATTATATTTACGGGTTCCCAAACTAAAGGTGGGTTATTATATTTACGGGTTCCCAAACTAAAGTTTGGTTATTATTTACGGGTTCCCAAACTAAAGGTTGGTTATTATTTACGGGTTCCCAAACTAAAGGTTAGTTATTATTTACGGGTTCCCAAACTAAAGGTGGGTTATTATATTTACGGGTTCCCAAACTAAAGGTGGGTTATTATATTTACGGGTTCCCAAACTAAAGTTTGGTTATTATTTACGGGTTCCCAAACTAAAGGTTGGTTATTATTTACGGGTTCCCAAACTAAAGGTTAGTTATTATTTACGGGTTCCCAAACTAAAGGTGGGTTATTATATTTACGGGTTCCCAAACTAAAGGTTAGTTATTATTTACGGGTTCCCAAACTAAAGGTTAGTTATTATTTACGGGTTCCCAAACTAAAGGTTAGTTATTATTTTCGGATTCCCAAACTAAAGGTTAGTTATTATTTACGGGTTCCCAAACTAAAGTATAGTTATTATTTACGGGTTCCCAAACTAAAGTATAGTTATTATTTACGGGTTCCCAAACTAAAGGTTAGTTATTATTTACGGGTTCCCAAACTAAAGGTTGGTTATTATTTACGGGTTCCCAAACTAAAGGTTAGTTATTATTTACGGGTTCCCAAACTAAAGGTTAGTTATTATTTACGGGTTCCCAAAGTAAAGGTTAGTTATTATTTACGGGTTCCCAAACTAAAGGTTAGTTATTATTTACGGGTTCCCAAACTAAAGGTTAGTTATTATTTACGGGTTCCCAAACTAAAGGTTAGTTATTATTTACGGGTTCCCAAACTAAAGGTTAGTTATTATTTACGGGTTCCCAAACTAAAGGTTAGTTATTATTTACGGGTTCCCAAACTAAAGGTTAGTTATTATTTACGGGTTCCCAAACTAAAGGTTAGTTATTATTTACGGGTTCCCAAACTAAAGTATAGTTATTATTTACGGGTTCCCAAACTAAAGTATAGTTATTATTTACGGGTTCCCAAACTAAAGGTTAGTTATTATTTACGGGTTCCCAAACTAAAGGTTGGTTATTATTTACGGGTTCCCAAACTAAAGTTTGGTTATTATTTACGGGTTCCCAAACTAAAGGTTAGTTATTATTTACGGGTTCCCAAACTAAAGTTTGGTTATTATTTACGGGTTCCCAAACTAAAGGATAGTTATTATTTACGGGTTCCCAAACTAAAGTATAGTTATTATTTACGGGTTCCCAAACTAAAGTATAGTTATTATTTACGGGTTCCCAAACTAAAGGTTGGTTATTATTTACGGGTTCCCAAACTAAAGGTTAGTTATTATTTACGGGTTCCCAAACTAAAGGTTGGTTATTATTTTCGGATTCCCAAACTAAAGGTTAGTTATTATTTACGGGTTCCCAAACTAAAGGTTAGTTATTATTTACGGGTTCCCAAACTAAAGTTTGGTTATTATTTACGGGTTCCCAAACTAAAGGTTAGTTATTATTTACGGGTTCCCAAACTAAAGGTTAGTTATTATTTACGGGTTCCCAAACTAAAGTATAGTTATTATTTACGGGTTCCCAAACTAAAGGTTAGTTATTATTTACGGGTTCCCAAACTAAAGTATAGTTATTATTTACGGGTTCCCAAACTAAAGGTTAGTTATTATTTACGGGTTCCCAAACTAAAGGTTGGTTATTATTTACGGGTTCCCAAACTAAAGGTTAGTTATTATTTACGGGTTCCCAAACTAAAGGTTGGTTATTATTTACGGGTTCCCAAACTAAAGGTTAGTTATTATTTACGGGTTCCCAAACTAAAGGTTAGTTATTATTTACGGGTTCCCAAACTAAAGGTTAGTTATTATTTACGGGTTCCCAAACTAAAGGTTGGTTATTATTTACGGGTTCCCAAACTAAAGTTTGGTTATTATTTACGGGTTCCCAAACTAAAGGTTAGTTATTATTTACGGGATCCCAAACTAAAGGTTGGTTATTATTTACGGGTTCCCAAACTAAAGGTTAGTTATTATTTACGGGTTCCCAAACTAAAGGTTGGTTATTATTTACGGGTTCCCAAACTAAAGGTTAGTTATTATTTACGGGTTCCCAAACTAAAGGTTAGTTATTGTTTACGGGTTCCCAAACTAAAGGTTAGTTATTATTTACGGGTTCCCAAACTAAAGTTTGGTTATTATTTACGGGTTCCCAAACTAAAGGTTGGTTATTATTTACGGGTTCCCAAACTAAAGGTTGGTTATTATTTACGGGTTCCCAAACTAAAGTATAGTTATTATTTACGGGTTCCCAAACTAAAGTTTGGTTATTATTTACGGGTTCCCAAACTAAAGTTTGGTTATTATTTACGGATTCCCAAACTAAAGGTTGGTTATTATTTACGGGTTCCCAAACTAAAGGTTGGTTATTATTTACGGGTTCCCAAACTAAAGTTTGGTTATTATTTACGGGTTCCCAAACTAAAGGTTAGTTATTATGTTTACGGGTTCCCAAACTAAAGGTTAGTTATTATTTACGGGTTCCCAAACTAAAGTATAGTTATTATTTACGGGTTCCCAAACTAAAGGTTAGTTATTATTTACGGGTTCCCAAACTAAAGGTTGGTTATTATTTACGGGTTCCCAAACTAAAGGTTAGTTATTATTTACGGGTTCCCAAACTAAAGGTTGGTTATTATTTACGGGTTCCCAAACTAAAGGTTAGTTATTATTTACGGGTTCCCAAACTAAAGGTTAGTTATTATTTACGGGTTCCCAAACTAAAGGTTAGTTATTATTTACGGGTTCCCAAACTAAAGGTTGGTTATTATTTACGGGTTCCCAAACTAAAGTTTGGTTATTATTTACGGGTTCCCAAACTAAAGGTTAGTTATTATTTACGGGTTCCCAAACTAAAGGTTGGTTATTATTTACGGGTTCCCAAACTAAAGGTTAGTTATTATTTACGGGTTCCCAAACTAAAGGTTGGTTATTATTTACGGGTTCCCAAACTAAAGGTTAGTTATTATTTACGGGTTCCCAAACTAAAGGTTAGTTATTGTTTACGGGTTCCCAAACTAAAGGTTAGTTATTATTTACGGGTTCCCAAACTAAAGTTTGGTTATTATTTACGGGTTCCCAAACTAAAGGTTGGTTATTATTTACGGGTTCCCAAACTAAAGGTTGGTTATTATTTACGGGTTCCCAAACTAAAGTATAGTTATTATTTACGGGTTCCCAAACTAAAGTTTGGTTATTATTTACGGGTTCCCAAACTAAAGTTTGGTTATTATTTACGGATTCCCAAACTAAAGGTTGGTTATTATTTACGGGTTCCCAAACTAAAGGTTGGTTATTATTTACGGGTTCCCAAACTAAAGTTTGGTTATTATTTACGGGTTCCCAAACTAAAGGTTAGTTATTATGTTTACGGGTTCCCAAACTAAAGGTTAGTTATTATTTACGGTTTCCCAAACTAAAGGTTGGTTATTATTTACGGGTTCCCAAACTAAAGGTTAGTTATTATTTACGGGTTCCCAAACTAAAGTTTGGTTATTATTTACGGGTTCCCAAACTAAAGGTTAGTTATTATTTACGGGTTCCCAAACTAAAGGTTGGTTATTATTTACGGGTTCCCAAACTAAAGGTGGGTTATTATTTACGGGTTCCCAAACTAAAGGTTAGTTATTATTTACGGGTTCCCAAACTATAGGTTAGTTATTATTTACGGGTTCCCAAACTAAAGGTTAGTTATTATTTACGGGTTCCCAAACTAAAGGTTAGTTATTATTTACGGGTTCCCAAACTAAAGGTTGGTTATTATTTACGGGTTCCCAAACTAAAGTTTGGTTATTATTTACGGGTTCCCAAACTAAAGGTTAGTTATTATTTACGGGTTCCCAAACTAAAGGTTGGTTATTATTTACGGGTTCCCAAACTAAAGGTTAGTTATTATTTACGGGTTCCCAAACTAAAGGTTGGTTATTATTTACGGGTTCCCAAACTAAAGGTTAGTTATTATTTACGGGTTCCCAAACTAAAGGTTAGTTATTGTTTACGGGTTCCCAAACTAAAGGTTAGTTATTATTTACGGGTTCCCAAACTAAAGTTTGGTTATTATTTACGGGTTCCCAAACTAAAGGTTGGTTATTATTTACGGGTTCCCAAACTAAAGGTTGGTTATTATTTACGGGTTCCCAAACTAAAGTATAGTTATTATTTACGGGTTCCCAAACTAAAGTTTGGTTATTATTTACGGGTTCCCAAACTAAAGTTTGGTTATTATTTACGGATTCCCAAACTAAAGGTTGGTTATTATTTACGGGTTCCCAAACTAAAGGTTGGTTATTATTTACGGGTTCCCAAACTAAAGTTTGGTTATTATTTACGGGTTCCCAAACTAAAGGTTAGTTATTATGTTTACGGGTTCCCAAACTAAAGGTTAGTTATTATTTACGGGTTCCCAAACTAAAGTATAGTTATTATTTACGGGTTCCCAAACTAAAGGTTAGTTATTATTTACGGGTTCCCAAACTAAAGGTTGGTTATTATTTACGGGTTCCCAAACTAAAGGTTAGTTATTATTTACGGGTTCCCAAACTAAAGGTTGGTTATTATTTACGGGTTCCCAAACTAAAGGTTAGTTATTATTTACGGGTTCCCAAACTAAAGGTTAGTTATTATTTACGGGTTCCCAAACTAAAGGTTAGTTATTATTTACGGGTTCCCAAACTAAAGGTTGGTTATTATTTACGGGTTCCCAAACTAAAGTTTGGTTATTATTTACGGGTTCCCAAACTAAAGGTTAGTTATTATTTACGGGTTCCCAAACTAAAGGTTGGTTATTATTTACGGGTTCCCAAACTAAAGGTTAGTTATTATTTACGGGTTCCCAAACTAAAGGTTGGTTATTATTTACGGGTTCCCAAACTAAAGGTTAGTTATTATTTACGGGTTCCCAAACTAAAGGTTAGTTATTGTTTACGGGTTCCCAAACTAAAGGTTAGTTATTATTTACGGGTTCCCAAACTAAAGTTTGGTTATTATTTACGGGTTCCCAAACTAAAGGTTGGTTATTATTTACGGGTTCCCAAACTAAAGGTTGGTTATTATTTACGGGTTCCCAAACTAAAGTATAGTTATTATTTACGGGTTCCCAAACTAAAGTTTGGTTATTATTTACGGGTTCCCAAACTAAAGTTTGGTTATTATTTACGGATTCCCAAACTAAAGGTTGGTTATTATTTACGGGTTCCCAAACTAAAGGTTGGTTATTATTTACGGGTTCCCAAACTAAAGTTTGGTTATTATTTACGGGTTCCCAAACTAAAGGTTAGTTATTATGTTTACGGGTTCCCAAACTAAAGGTTAGTTATTATTTACGGTTTCCCAAACTAAAGGTTGGTTATTATTTACGGGTTCCCAAACTAAAGGTTAGTTATTATTTACGGGTTCCCAAACTAAAGTTTGGTTATTATTTACGGGTTCCCAAACTAAAGGTTAGTTATTATTTACGGGTTCCCAAACTAAAGGTTGGTTATTATTTACGGGTTCCCAAACTAAAGGTGGGTTATTATTTACGGGTTCCCAAACTAAAGGTTAGTTATTATTTACGGGTTCCCAAACTATAGGTTAGTTATTATTTACGGGTTCCCAAACTAAAGTTTGGTTATTATTTACGGGTTCCCAAACTAAAGTTTAGTTAATATTTACGGGTTCCCAAACTAAAGGTGGGTTATTATTTACGGGTCCCCAAACTAAAGTTTGGTTATTATTTACGGGTTCCCAAACTAAAGTTTGGTTATTATTTACGGGTTCCCAAACTAAAGGTGGGTTATTATTTACGGGTCCCCAAACTAAAGTTTGGTTATTATTTACGGGTTCCCAAACTAAAGTTTGGTTATTATTTACGGGTTCCCAAACTAAAGTATAGTTATTATTTACGGGTTCCCAAACTAAAGGTTGGTTATTATATTTACGGGTTCCCAAACTAAAGTTTGGTTATTATATTTACGGGTTCCCAAACTAAAGTTTGGTTATTATATTTACGGGTTCCCAAACTAAAGGTTGGTTATTATTTACGGGTTCCCAAACTAAAGTTTAGTTATTATTTACGGGTTCCCAAACTAAAGGTTAGTTATTATTTACGGGTTCCCAAACTAAAGTTTGGTTATTATTTACGGGTTCCCAAACTAAAGTTTGGTTATTATTTACGGGTTCCCAAACTAAAGGTTAGTTATTATTTACGGGTTCCCAAACTATAGGTTGGTTATTATTTACGGGTTCCCAAACTAAAGGTTAGTTATTATTTACGGGTTCCCAAACTAAAGTTTAGTTATTATTTACGGGTTCCCAAACTAAAGGTTAGTTATTATTTACGGGTTCCCAAACTATAGGTTGGTTATTATTTACGGGTTCCCAAACTAAAGGTTAGTTATTATTTACGGGTTCCCAAACTAAAGGTTAGTTATTATTTACGGGTTCCCAAACTAAAGTTTAGTTATTATTTACGGGTTCCCAAACTAAAGGTTAGTTATTATTTACGGGTTCCCAAACTATAGGTTGGTTATTATTTACGGGTTCCCAAACTAAAGGTTAGTTATTATTTACGGGTCCCCAAACTAAAGGTTAGTTATTATATTTACGGGTTCCCAAACTAAAGGTTGGTTATTATATTTACGGGTTCCCAAACTAAAGGTTGGTTATTATTTACGGGTTCCCAAACTAAAGTTTAGTTATTATTTACGGGTTCCCAAACGTTATTATTTACGGGTTCCCAAACTAAAGATTAGTTATTATTTACGGGTTCCCAAACTATAGGTTGGTTATTATTTACGGGTTCCCAAACTAAAGGTTAGTTATTATTTACGGGTTCCCAAACTAAAGTTTAGTTATTATTTACGGGTTCCCAAACTAAAGGTTAGTTATTATTTACGGGTTTCCAAACGTTATTATTTACGGGTTCCCAAACTAAAGTTTAGTTATTATTTACGGGTTCCCAAACTATAGGTTAGTTATTATTTACGGGTTCCCAAACTAAAGGTTAGTTATTATTTACGGGTTCCCAAACTATAGGTTAGTTATTATTTACGGGTTCCCAAACTAAAGGTTAGTTATTATTTACGGGTTCCCAAACTATAGGTTGGTTATTATATTTACGGGTTTCCAAACGTTATTATTTACGGGTTCCCAAACTAAAGTTTAGTTATTATTTACGGGTTCCCAAACTAAAGGTTAGTTATTATTTACGGGTTCCCAAACTAAAGGTTAGTTATTATTTACGGGTTCCCAAACTATAGGTTAGTTATTATTTACGGGTTCCCAAACTAAAGGTTAGTTATTATTTACGGGTTCCCAAACTATAGGTTGGTTATTATATTTACGGGTTTCCAAACTAAAGGTTAGTTATTATTTACGGGTTCCCAAACTAAAGGTTGGTTATTATTTACGGGTTCCCAAACTAAAGTTTGGTTATTATTTACGGGTTCCTAAACGTTATTATTTACGGGTTCCCAAACTAAAGTTTGGTTATTATTTACGGGTTCCCAAACTAAAGTTTGGTTATTATTTACGGGTTCCCAAACTAAAGGTTAGTTATTATTTACGGGTTCCCAAACTAAAGGTTAGTTATTATTTACGGGTTCCCAAACTAAAGGTTAGTTATTATTTACGGGTTCCCAAACGTTATTATTTACGGGTTCCCAAACTAAAGGTTAGTTATTATATTTACGGGTTCCCAAACTATAGGTTAGTTATTATTTACGGGTTCCCAAACTAAAGGTTAGTTATTATTTACGGGTTCCCAAACTAAAGGTTAGTTATTATTTACGGGTTCCCAAACTAAAGTTTGGTTATTATTTACGGGTTCCCAAACTAAAGGTTAGTTATTATTTACGGGTTCCCAAACTAAAGTATAGTTATTATTTACGGGTTCCCAAACTAAAGGTTAGTTATTATTTACGGGTTCCCAAACTAAAGGTTAGTTATTATTTACGGGTTCCCAAACTAAAGGTTAGTTATTATTTACGGGTTCCCAAACTAAAGTTTGGTTATTATTTACGGGTTCCCAAACTAAAGGTTAGTTATTATTTACGGGTTCCCAAACTAAAGGTTAGTTATTATTTACGGGTTCCCAAACTAAAGGTTAGTTATTATTTACGGGTTCCCAAACTAAAGGTTAGTTATTATTTACGGGTTCCCAAACTAAAGGTTGGTTATTATTTACGGGTTCCCAAACTAAAGGTTAGTTATTATTTACGGGTTCCCAAACTAAAGGTTAGTTATTGTTTACGGGTTCCCAAACTAAAGGTTAGTTATTATTTACGGGTTCCCAAACTAAAGTTTGGTTATTATTTACGGGTTCCCAAACTAAAGGTTGGTTATTATTTACGGGTTCCCAAACTAAAGGTTGGTTATTATTTACGGGTTCCCAAACTAAAGTATAGTTATTATTTACGGGTTCCCAAACTAAAGTTTGGTTATTATTTACGGGTTCCCAAACTAAAGTTTGGTTATTATTTACGGATTCCCAAACTAAAGGTTGGTTATTATTTACGGGTTCCCAAACTAAAGGTTGGTTATTATTTACGGGTTCCCAAACTAAAGTTTGGTTATTATTTACGGGTTCCCAAACTAAAGGTTAGTTATTATGTTTACGGGTTCCCAAACTAAAGGTTAGTTATTATTTACGGTTTCCCAAACTAAAGGTTGGTTATTATTTACGGGTTCCCAAACTAAAGGTTAGTTATTATTTACGGGTTCCCAAACTAAAGTTTGGTTATTATTTACGGGTTCCCAAACTAAAGGTTAGTTATTATTTACGGGTTCCCAAACTAAAGGTTGGTTATTATTTACGGGTTCCCAAACTAAAGGTGGGTTATTATTTACGGGTTCCCAAACTAAAGGTTAGTTATTATTTACGGGTTCCCAAACTATAGGTTAGTTATTATTTACGGGTTCCCAAACTAAAGTTTGGTTATTATTTACGGGTTCCCAAACTAAAGTTTAGTTAATATTTACGGGTTCCCAAACTAAAGGTGGGTTATTATTTACGGGTCCCCAAACTAAAGTTTGGTTATTATTTACGGGTTCCCAAACTAAAGTTTGGTTATTATTTACGGGTTCCCAAACTAAAGGTGGGTTATTATTTACGGGTCCCCAAACTAAAGTTTGGTTATTATTTACGGGTTCCCAAACTAAAGTTTGGTTATTATTTACGGGTTCCCAAACTAAAGTATAGTTATTATTTACGGGTTCCCAAACTAAAGGTTGGTTATTATATTTACGGGTTCCCAAACTAAAGTTTGGTTATTATATTTACGGGTTCCCAAACTAAAGTTTGGTTATTATATTTACGGGTTCCCAAACTAAAGGTTGGTTATTATTTACGGGTTCCCAAACTAAAGTTTAGTTATTATTTACGGGTTCCCAAACTAAAGGTTAGTTATTATTTACGGGTTCCCAAACTAAAGTTTGGTTATTATTTACGGGTTCCCAAACTAAAGTTTGGTTATTATTTACGGGTTCCCAAACTAAAGGTTAGTTATTATTTACGGGTTCCCAAACTATAGGTTGGTTATTATTTACGGGTTCCCAAACTAAAGGTTAGTTATTATTTACGGGTTCCCAAACTAAAGTTTAGTTATTATTTACGGGTTCCCAAACTAAAGGTTAGTTATTATTTACGGGTTCCCAAACTATAGGTTGGTTATTATTTACGGGTTCCCAAACTAAAGGTTAGTTATTATTTACGGGTTCCCAAACTAAAGGTTAGTTATTATTTACGGGTTCCCAAACTAAAGTTTAGTTATTATTTACGGGTTCCCAAACTAAAGGTTAGTTATTATTTACGGGTTCCCAAACTATAGGTTGGTTATTATTTACGGGTTCCCAAACTAAAGGTTAGTTATTATTTACGGGTCCCCAAACTAAAGGTTAGTTATTATATTTACGGGTTCCCAAACTAAAGGTTGGTTATTATATTTACGGGTTCCCAAACTAAAGGTTGGTTATTATTTACGGGTTCCCAAACTAA
Organism: Nemertoderma westbladi; assembly: GCA_032718475.1. Taxonomy (NCBI): domain Eukaryota; kingdom Metazoa; phylum Xenacoelomorpha; order Nemertodermatida; family Nemertodermatidae; genus Nemertoderma; species Nemertoderma westbladi. Next base: position 76,493 of record JAUCBJ010007946.1, read on the forward strand.
AGTTTAGTTATTATTTACGGGTTCCCAAACGTTATTATTTACGGGTTCCCAAACTAAAGATTAGTTATTATTTACGGGTTCCCAAACTATAGGTTGGTTATTATTTACGGGTTCCCAAACTAAAGGTTAGTTATTATTTACGGGTTCCCAAACTAAAGTTTAGTTATTATTTACGGGTTCCCAAACTAAAGGTTAGTTATTATTTACGGGTTTCCAAACGTTATTATTTACGGGTTCCCAAACTAAAGTTTAGTTATTATTTACGGGTTCCCAAACTATAGGTTAGTTATTATTTACGGGTTCCCAAACTAAAGGTTAGTTATTATTTACGGGTTCCCAAACTATAGGTTAGTTATTATTTACGGGTTCCCAAACTAAAGGTTAGTTATTATTTACGGGTTCCCAAACTATAGGTTGGTTATTATATTTACGGGTTTCCAAACGTTATTATTTACGGGTTCCCAAACTAAAGTTTAGTTATTATTTACGGGTTCCCAAACTAAAGGTTAGTTATTATTTACGGGTTCCCAAACTAAAGGTTAGTTATTATTTACGGGTTCCCAAACTATAGGTTAGTTATTATTTACGGGTTCCCAAACTAAAGGTTAGTTATTATTTACGGGTTCCCAAACTATAGGTTGGTTATTATATTTACGGGTTTCCAAACTAAAGGTTAGTTATTATTTACGGGTTCCCAAACTAAAGGTTGGTTATTATTTACGGGTTCCCAAACTAAAGTTTGGTTATTATTTACGGGTTCCCAAACTAAAGTTTGGTTATTATTTACGGGTTCCTAAACGTTATTATTTACGGGTTCCCAAACTAAAGTTTGGTTATTATTTACGGGTTCCCAAACTAAAGTTTGGTTATTATTTACGGGTTCCCAAACTAAAGTTTGGTTATTATTTACGGGTTCCCAAACTAAAGGTTAGTTATTATTTACGGGTTCCTAAACGTTATTATTTACGGGTTCCCAAACTAAAGTTTGGTTATTATTTACGGGTTCCCAAACTAAAGTTTGGTTATTATTTACGGGTTCCCAAACTAAAGGTTAGTTATTATTTACGGGTTCCCAAACTAAAGGTTAGTTATTATTTACGGGTTCCCAAACTAAAGGTTAGTTATTATTTACGGGTTCCCAAACGTTATTATTTACGGGTTCCCAAACTAAAGGTTAGTTATTATATTTACGGGTTCCCAAACTATAGGTTAGTTATTATTTACGGGTTCCCAAACTAAAGGTTAGTTATTATTTACGGGTTCCCAAACTAAAGGTTAGTTATTATTTACGGGTTCCCAAACTAAAGTTTGGTTATTATTTACGGGTTCCCAAACTAAAGGTTAGTTATTATTTACGGGTTCCCAAACTAAAGTATAGTTATTATTTACGGGTTCCCAAACTAAAGGTTAGTTATTATTTACGGGTTCCCAAACTAAAGGTTAGTTATTATTTACGGGTTCCCAAACTAAAGGTTAGTTATTATTTACGGGTTCCCAAACTAAAGTTTGGTTATTATTTACGGGTTCCCAAACTAAAGGTTAGTTATTATTTACGGGTTCCCAAACTAAAGGTTAGTTATTATTTACGGGTTCCCAAACTAAAGGTTGGTTATTATTTACGGGTTCCCAAACTAAAGGTTAGTTATTATTTACGGGTTCCCAAACTAAAGGTTAGTTATTATTTACGGGTTCCCAAACTAAAGGTTAGTTATTATTTACGGGTTCCCAAACTAAAGGTTAGTTATTATTTACGGGTTCCCAAACTAAAGGTTAGTTATTATTTACGGGTTCCCAAACTAAAGGTTAGTTATTATTTACGGGTTCCCAAACTAAAGGTTAGTTATTATTTACGGGTTCCCAAACTAAAGGTTAGTTATTATTTACGGGTTCCCAAACTAAAGTTTGGTTATTATTTACGGGTTCCCAAACTAAAGGTTAGTTATTATTTACGGGTTCCCAAACTAAAGGTTAGTTATTATTTACGGGTTCCCAAACTAAAGGTTGGTTATTATTTACGGGTTCCCAAACTAAAGGTTAGTTATTATTTACGGGTTCCCAAACTAAAGGTTAGTTATTATTTACGGGTTCCCAAACTAAAGGTTAGTTATTATTTACGGGTTCCCAAACTAAAGGTTAGTTATTATTTACGGGTTCCCAAACTAAAGGTTAGTTATTATTTACGGGTTCCCAAACGTTATTATTTACGGGTTCCCAAACTAAAGGTTAGTTATTATTTACGGGTTCCCAAACTAAAGGTTAGTTATTATTTACGGGTTCCCAAACTAAAGGTTAGTTATTATTTACGGGTTCCCAAACTAAAGGTTAGTTATTATTTACGGGTTCCCAAACTAAAGGTTGGTTATTATTTACGGGTTCCCAAACTAAAGGTTAGTTATTATTTACGGGTTCCCAAACTAAAGGTTAGTTATTATTTACGGGTTCCCAAACTAAAGGTTAGTTATTATTTACGGGTTCCCAAACTAAAGGTTAGTTATTATTTACGGGTTCCCAAACGTTATTATTTACGGGTTCCCAAACTAAAGTTTGGTTATTATATTTACGGGTTCCCAAACTAAAGGTTAGTTATTATTTACGGGTTCCCAAACTAAAGGTTAGTTATTATTTACGGGTTCCCAAACTAAAGGTTTGTTATTATTTACGGGTTCCCAAACTAAAGGTTAGTTATTATTTACGGGTTCCCAAACTAAAGGTTTGTTATTATTTACGGGTTCCCAAACGTTATTATTTACGGGTTCCCAAACTAAAGTTTGGTTATTATATTTACGGGTTCCCAAACTAAAGTTTGGTTATTATATTTACGGGTTCCCAAACTAAAGGTTAGTTATTATTTACGGGTTCCCAAACTAAAGTATAGTTATTATATTTACGGGTTCCCAAACTAAAGGTTAGTTATTATTTACGGGTTCCCAAACTAAAGGTTAGTTATTATTTACGGGTTCCCAAACTAAAGGTTTGTTATTATTTACGGGTTCCCAAACGTTATTATTTACGGGTTCCCAAACTAAAGGTTAGTTATTATTTACGGGTTCCCAAACTAAAGGTTGGTTATTATTTACGGGTTCCCAAACTAAAGTTTAGTTATTATTTACGGGTTCCCAAACTAAAGGTTAGTTATTATTTACGGGTTCCCAAACGTTATTATTTACGGGTTCCCAAACTAAAGTTTGGTTATTATATTTACGGGTTCCCAAACTAAAGGTTGGTTATTATTTACGGGTTCCCAAACGTTATTATTTACGGGTTCCCAAACTAAAGGTTGGTTATTATTTACGGGTTCCCAAACGTTATTATTTACGGGTTCCCAAACTAAAGTTTAGTTATTATTTACGGGTTCCCAAACTAAAGGTTAGTTATTATTTACGGGTTCCCAAACTAAAGGTTAGTTATTATTTACGGGTTCCCAAACTAAAGGTTAGTTATTATTTACGGGTTCCCAAACGTTATTATTTACGGGTTCCCAAACGTTATTATTTACGGGTTCCCAAACTAAAGTTTAGTTATTATTTACGGGTTCCCAAACTAAAGGTTAGTTATTATTTACGGGTTCCCAAACTAAAGGTTAGTTATTATTTACGGGTTCCCAAACTAAAGGTTAGTTATTATTTACGGGTTCCCAAACGTTATTATTTACGGGTTCCCAAACTAAAGTTTAGTTATTATTTACGGGTTCCCAAACTAAAGGTTAGTTATTATTTACGGGTTCCCAAACTAAAGGTTAGTTATTATTTACGGGTTCCCAAACTAAAGGTTAGTTATTATTTACGGGTTCCCAAACTATAGGTTGGTTATTATTTACGGGTTCCCAAACTATAGGTTAGTTATTATTTACGGGTTCCCAAACTAAAGGTTGGTTATTATTTACGGGTTCCCAAACTAAAGGTTGGTTATTATTTACGAGTTCCCAAACTAAAGGTTAGTTATTATTTACGGGTTCCCAAACTAAAGGTTAGTTATTATTTACGGGTTCCCAAACTAAAGGTTAGTTATTATTTACGGGTTCCCAAACTATAGGTTAGTTATTATTTACGGGTTCCCAAACTAAAGTTTAGTTATTATTTACGGGTTCCCAAACTAAAGTTTAGTTATTATTTACGGGTTCCCAAACTAAAGGTTAGTTATTATTTACGGGTTCCCAAACTATAGGTTGGTTATTATTTACGGGTTCCCAAACTAAAGGTTAGTTATTATTTACGGGTTCCCAAACTAAAGGTTAGTTATTATTTACGGGTTCCCAAACTATAGGTTGGTTATTATTTACGGGTTCCCAAACTAAAGGTTAGTTATTATTTACGGGTTCCCAAACTAAAGGTTGGTTATTATTTACGGGTTCCCAAACTAAAGGTTAGTTATTATTTACGGGTTCCCAAACTAAAGGTTAGTTATTATTTACGGGTTCCCAAACTATAGGTTGGTTATTATTTACGGGTTCCCAAACTAAAGGTTGGTTATTATTTACGGGTTCCCAAACTAAAGGTTAGTTATTATTTACGGGTTCCCAAACTAAAGGTTAGTTATTATTTACGGGTTCCCAAACTAAAGTTTAGTTATTATTTACGGGTTCCCAAACTAAAGGTTAGTTATTATTTACGGGTTCCCAAACTAAAGGTTAGTTATTATTTACGGGTTCCCAAACTAAAGGTTAGTTATTATTTACGGGTTCCCAAACGTTATTATTTACGGGTTCCCAAACTAAAGGTTGGTTATTATATTAACGGGTTCCCAAACTAAAGTTTAGTTATTATTTACGGGTTCCCAAACTAAAGGTTAGTTATTATTTACGGGTTCCCAAACTAAAGGTTAGTTATTATTTACGGGTTCCCAAACTATAGGTTAGTTATTATTTACGGGTTCCCAAACTAAAGTTTAGTTATTATTTACGGATTCCCAAACTAAAGGTTAGTTATTATTTACGGGTTCCCAAACTAAAGTTTGGTTATTATTTACGGGTTCCCAAACTAAAGTTTAGTTATTATTTACGGGTTCCCAAACTAAAGGTTAGTTATTATTTACGGGTTCCCAAACTATAGGTTGGTTATTATTTACGGGTTCCCAAACTAAAGGTTAGTTATTATTTACGGGTTCCCAAACTAAAGGTTGGTTATTATTTACGGGTTCCCAAACTAAAGGTTAGTTATTATTTACGGGTTCCCAAACTAAAGGTTAGTTATTATTTACGGGTTCCCAAACTAAAGGTTAGTTATTATTTACGGGTTCCCAAACGTTATTATTTACGGGTTCCCAAACTAAAGGTTAGTTATTATTTACGGGTTCCCAAACTAAAGGTTAGTTATTATTTACGGGTTCCCAAACTAAAGGTTAGTTATTATTTACGGGTTCCCAAACTATAGGTTAGTTATTATTTACGGGTTCCCAAACTAAAGTTTAGTTATTATTTACGGATTCCCAAACTAAAGGTTAGTTATTATTTACGGGTTCCCAAACTAAAGTTTGGTTATTATTTACGGGTTCCCAAACTAAAGTTTAGTTATTATTTACGGGTTCCCAAACTAAAGGTTAGTTATTATTTACGGGTTCCCAAACTATAGGTTGGTTATTATTTACGGGTTCCCAAACTAAAGGTTAGTTATTATTTACGGGTTCCCAAACTAAAGGTTGGTTATTATTTACGGGTTCCCAAACTAAAGGTTAGTTATTATTTACGGGTTCCCAAACTAAAGGTTAGTTATTATTTACGGGTTCCCAAACTAAAGGTTAGTTATTATTTACGGGTTCCCAAACGTTATTATTTACGGGTTCCCAAACTAAAGGTTAGTTATTATTTACGGGTTCCCAAACTATAGGTTGGTTATTATTTACGGGTTCCCAAACTAAAGGTTGGTTATTATTTACGGGTTCCCAAACTAAAGGTTAGTTATTATTTACGGGTTCCCAAACTAAAGGTTAGTTATTATTTACGGGTTCCCAAACTAAAGGTTAGTTATTATTTACGGGTTCCCAAACTAAAGGTTAGTTATTATTTACGGGTTCCCAAACGTTATTATTTACGGGTTCCCAAACTAAAGGTTGGTTATTATTTACGGGTTCCCAAACTAAAGTTTGGTTATTATATTTACGGGTTCCCAAACTAAAGGTTGGTTATTATATTTACGGGTTCCCAAACTAAAGTTTGGTTATTATATTTACGGGTTCCCAAACTAAAGGTTGGTTATTATTTACGGGTTCCCAAACTAAAGTTTGGTTATTATATTTACGGGTTCCCAAACTAAAGGTTAGTTATTATATTTACGGGTTCCCAAACTAAAGGTTAGTTATTATTTACGGGTTCCCAAACTAAAGGTTAGTTATTATATTTACGGGTTCCCAAACTAAAGGTTAGTTATTATTTACGGGTTCCCAAACTAAAGGTTAGTTATTATTTACGGGTTCCCAAACTAAAGGTTGGTTATTATTTACGGGTTCCCAAACGTTATTATTTACGGGTTCCCAAACTAAAGTTTAGTTATTATTTACGGGTTCCCAAACTAAAGGTTAGTTATTATTTACGGGTTCCCAAACTAAAGGTTAGTTATTATTTACGGGTTCCCAAACTAAAGGTTAGTTATTATTTACGGGTTCCCAAACGTTATTATTTACGGGTTCCCAAACTAAAGGTTGGTTATTATTTACGGGTTCCCAAACTAAAGGTTAGTTATTATTTACGGGTTCCCAAACTAAAGGTTAGTTATTATTTACGGGTTCCCAAACTAAAGGTTAGTTATTATTTACGGGTTCCCAAACTAAAGGTTAGTTATTATTTACGGGTTCCCAAACTATAGGTTAGTTATTATTTACGGGTTCCCAAACTAAAGTTTAGTTATTATTTACGGATTCCCAAACTAAAGGTTAGTTATTATTTACGGGTTCCCAAACTAAAGTTTGGTTATTATTTACGGGTTCCCAAACTAAAGTTTAGTTATTATTTACGGGTTCCAAAATTAAAGGTTAGTTATTATTTACGGGTTCCCAAACTATAGGTTGGTTATTATTTACGGGTTCCCAAACTAAAGGTTAGTTATTATTTACGGGTTCCCAAACTAAAGGTTGGTTATTATTTACGGGTTCCCAAACTAAAGGTTAGTTATTATTTACGGGTTCCCAAACTAAAGGTTAGTTATTATTTACGGGTTCCCAAACTAAAGGTTAGTTATTATTTACGGGTTCCCAAACTAAAGGTTAGTTATTATTTACGGGTTCCCAAACTAAAGTTTAGTTATTATTTACGGGTTCCAAAATTAAAGGTTAGTTATTATTTACGGGTTCCCAAACTATAGGTTGGTTATTATTTACGGGTTCCCAAACTAAAGGTTAGTTATTATTTACGGGTTCCCAAACTAAAGGTTGGTTATTATTTACGGGTTCCCAAACTAAAGGTTAGTTATTATTTACGGGTTCCCAAACTAAAGGTTAGTTATTATTTACGGGTTCCCAAACTAAAGGTTGGTTATTATTTACGGGTTCCCAAACTAAAGGTTAGTTATTATTTACGGGTTCCCAAACTAAAGGTTGGTTATTATTTACGGGTTCCCAAACTAAAGGTTAGTTATTATTTACGGGTTCCCAAACTAAAGGTTGGTTATTATTTACGGGTTCCCAAACTAAAGGTTAGTTATTATTTACGGATTCCCAAACTAAAGGTTGGTTATTATATTTACGGATTCCCAAACTAAAGGTTGGTTATTATTTACGGGTTCCCAAACTAAAGGTTAGTTATTATTTACGGGTTCCCAAACTAAAGGTTGGTTATTATTTACGGGTTCCCAAACTAAAGGTTAGTTATTATTTACGGATTCCCAAACTAAAGGTTGGTTATTATATTTACGGGTTCCCAAACTAAAGGTTGGTTATTATTTACGGCTTCCCAAACTAAAGTATAGTTATTATTTACGGGTTCCCAAACTAAAGGTTAGTTATTATTTACGGGTTCCCAAACTAAAGGTTAGTTATTATTTACGGGTTCCCAAACTAAAGGTTAGTTATTATTTACGGGTTCCCAAACTATAGGTTGGTTATTATTTACGGGTTCCCAAACTAAAGGTTGGTTATTATTTACGGGTTCCCAAACTAAAGGTTAGTTATTATTTACGGGTTCCCAAACTAAAGGTTAGTTATTATTTACGGGTTCCCAAACTAAAGGTTAGTTATTATTTACGGGTTCCCAAACTAAAGGTTGGTTATTATTTACGGGTTCCCAAACTAAAGGTTAGTTATTATTTACGGGTTCCCAAACTAAAGTATAGTTATTATTTACGGGTTCCCAAACTAAAGGTTAGTTATTATTTACGGGTTCCCAAACTAAAGTTTAGTTATTATTTACGGGTTCCCAAACTAAAGGTTAGTTATTATTTACGGGTTCCCAAACTAAAGGTTAGTTATTATTTACGGGTTCCCAAACTAAAGGTTGGTTATTATTTACGGGTTCCCAAACTATAGGTTGGTTATTATTTACGGGTTCCCAAACTAAAGGTTAGTTATTATTTACGGGTTCCCAAACTAAAGGTTGGTTATTATTTACGGGTTCCCAAACTAAAGGTTAGTTATTATTTACGGGTTCCCAAACTAAAGGTTGGTTATTATTTACGGGTTCCCAAACTATAGGTTGGTTATTATTTACGGGTTCCCAAACTAAAGGTTGGTTATTATTTACGGGTTCCCAAACTATAGGTTGGTTATTATTTACGGGTTCCCAAACTAAAGGTTAGTTATTATTTACGGGTTCCCAAACTAAAGGTTGGTTATTATTTACGGGTTCCCAAACTAAAGGTTAATTATTATTTACGGGTTCCCAAACTAAAGGTTAGTTATTATTTACGGGTTCCCAACCTAAAGGTTGGTTATTATTTACGGGTTCCCAAACTAAAGTTTGGTTATTATTTACGGGTTCCCAAACTAAAGGTTGGTTATTATTTACGGGTTCCCAAACTAAAGTTTGGTTATTATTTACGGGTTCCCAAACTAAAGGTTAGTTATTATTTACGGGTTCCCAAACTATAGGTTAGTTATTATTTACGGGTTCCCAAACTAAAGTTTAGTTATTATTTACGGATTCCCAAACTAAAGGTTAGTTATTATTTACGGGTTCCCAAACTAAAGGTTGGTTATTATTTACGGGTTCCCAAACTAAAGGTTAGTTATTATTTACGGGTTCCCAAACTAAAGGTTAGTTATTATTTACGGGTTCCCAAACTAAAGGTTAGTTATTATTTACGGGTTCCCAAACTATAGGTTGGTTATTATTTACGGGTTCCCAAACTAAAGGTTGGTTATTATTTACGGGTTCCCAAACTAAAGGTTAGTTATTATTTACGGGTTCCCAAACTAAAGGTTAGTTATTATTTACGGGTTCCCAAACTATAGGTTGGTTATTATTTACGGGTTCCCAAACTAAAGGTTAGTTATTATTTACGGGTTCCCAAACTATAGGTTGGTTATTATTTACGGGTTCCCAAACTAAAGGTTAGTTATTATTTACGGGTTCCCAAACTAAAGTTTAGTTAATATTTACGGGTTCCCAAACTATAGGTTGGTTATTATTTACGGGTTCCCAAACTAAAGGTTAGTTATTATTTACGGGTTCCCAAACTATAGGTTGGTTATTATTTACGGGTTCCCAAACTAAAGGTTGGTTATTATTTACGGGTTCCCAAACTATAGGTTGGTTATTATTTACGGGTTCCCAAACTAAAGGTTAGTTATTATTTACGGGTTCCCAAACTATAGGTTGGTTATTATTTACGGGTTCCCAAACTAAAGGTTGGTTATTATTTACGGGTTCCCAAACTAAAGGTTAGTTATTATTTACGGGTTCCCAAACTAAAGTATAGTTATTATTTACGGGTTCCCAAACTATAGGTTAGTTATTATTTACGGGTTCCCAAACTAAAGGTTAGTTATTATTTACGGGTTCCCAAAATATAGGTTGGTTATTATTTACGGGTTCCCAAACTATAGGTTGGTTATTATTTACGGGTTCCCAAACTAAAGGTTGGTTATTATTTACGGGTTCCCAAACTAAAGGTTAGTTATTATTTACGGGTTCCCAAACTAAAGGTTGGTTATTATTTACGGGTTCCCAAACTAAAGGTTGGTTATTATTTACGGGTTCCCAAACTAAAGGTTAGTTATTATTTACGGGTTCCCAAACTAAAGGTTAGTTATTATTTACGGGTTCCCAAACTATAGGTTGGTTATTATTTACGGGTTCCCAAACTAAAGGTTGGTTATTATTTACGGGTTCCCAAACTAAAGGTTAGTTATTATTTACGGGTTCCCAAACTATAGGTTGGTTATTATTTACGGGTTCCCAAACTAAAGGTTGGTTATTATTTACTGGTTCCCAAACTAAAGGTTAGTTATTATTTACGGGTTCCCAAACTATAGGTTGGTTATTATTTACGGGTTCCCAAACTAAAGGTTGGTTATTATTTACGGGTTCCCAAACTAAAGGTTAGTTATTATTTACGGGTTCCCAAACTAAAGTATAGTTATTATTTACGGGTTCCCAAACTATAGGTTAGTTATTATTTACGGGTTCCCAAACTAAAGGTTAGTTATTATTTACGGGTTCCCAAAATATAGGTTGGTTATTATTTACGGGTTCCCAAACTATAGTTTGGTTATTATTTACGGGTTCCCAAACTAAAGGTTGGTTATTATTTACGGGTTCCCAAACTAAAGGTTAGTTATTATTTACGGGTTCCCAAACTAAAGGTTGGTTATTATTTACGGGTTCCCAAACTAAAGGTTGGTTATTATTTACGGGTTCCCAAACTAAAGGTTGGTTATTATTTACGGGTTCCCAAACTATAGGTTAGTTATTATTTACGGGTTCCCAAACTAAAGGTTAGTTATTATTTACGGGTTCCCAAACTATAGGTTGGTTATTATTTACGGGTTCCCAAACTAAAGGTTAGTTATTATTTACGGGTTCCCAAACTATAGGTTGGTTATTATTTACGGGTTCCCAAACTAAAGGTTGGTTATTATTTACGGGTTCCCAAACTAAAGGTTAGTTATTATTTACGGGTTCCCAAACTAAAGGTTAGTTATTATTTACGGGTTCCCAAACTAAAGTATAGTTATTATTTACGGGTTCCCAAACTATAGGTTGGTTATTATTTACGGGTTCCCAAACTAAAGGTTAGTTATTATTTACGGGTTCCCAAACTATAGGTTGGTTATTATTTACGGGTTCCCAAACTAAAGGTTAGTTATTATTTACGGGTTCCCAAACTAAAGTATAGTTATTATTTACGGGTTCCCAAACTATACGTTGGTTATTATTTACGGGTTCCCAAACTAAAGGTTAGTTATTATTTACGGGTTCCCAAACTATAGGTTGGTTATTATTTACGGGTTCCCAAACTATAGGTTGGTTATTATTTACGGGTTCCCAAACTAAAGGTTAGTTATTATTTACGGGTTCCCAAACTAAAGTATAGTTATTATTTACGGGTTCCCAAACTAAAGGTTAGTTATTATTTACGGGTTCCCAAACTAAAGTATAGTTATTATTTACGGGTTCCCAAACTATAGGTTGGTTATTATTTACGGGTTCCCAAACTAAAGGTTAGTTATTATTTACGGGTTCCCAAACTAAAGTATAGTTATTATTTACGGGTTCCCAAACTATAGGTTGGTTATTATTTACGGGTTCCCAAACTAAAGGTTAGTTATTATTTACGGGTTCCCAAACTATAGGTTGGTTATTATTTACGGGTTCCCAAACTATAGGTTGGTTATTATTTACGGGTTCCCAAACTAAAGTATAGTTATTATTTACGGGTTCCCAAACTATAGGTTGGTTATTATTTACGGGTTCCCAAACTAAAGGTTAGTTATTATTTACGGGTTCCCAAACTAAAGTATAGTTATTATTTACGGGTTCCCAAACTATAGGTTGGTTATTATTTACGGGTTCCCAAACTAAAGGTTGGTTATTATTTACGGGTTCCCAAACTAAAGGTTGGTTATTATTTACGGGTTCCCAAACTAAAGGTTAGTTATTATTTACGGGTTCCCAAACTATAGGTTGGTTATTATTTACGGGTTCCCAAACTATAGGTTGGTTATTATTTACGGGTTCCCAAACTAAAGGTTGGTTATTATTTACGGGTTCCCAAACTATAGGTTAGTTATTATTTACGGGTTCCCAAACTAAAGGTTAGTTATTATTTACGGGTTCCCAAACTATAGGTTGGTTATTATTTACGGGTTCCCAAACTAAAGGTTAGTTATTATTTACGGGTTCCCAAACTATAGGTTGGTTATTATTTACGGGTTCCCAAACTAAAGGTTGGTTATTATTTACGGGTTCCCAAACTAAAGGTTAGTTATTATTTACGGGTTCCCAAACTAAAGGTTAGTTATTATTTACGGGTTCCCAAACTAAAGGTTAGTTATTATTTACGGGTTCCCAAACTATAGGTTGGTTATTATTTACGGGTTCCCAAACTATAGGTTGGTTATTATTTACGGGTTCCCAAACTAAAGGTTGGTTATTATTTACGGGTTCCCAAACTATAGGTTAGTTATTATTTACGGGTTCCCAAACTAAAGGTTAGTTATTATTTACGGGTTCCCAAACTATAGGTTGGTTATTATTTACGGGTTCCCAAACTAAAGGTTAGTTATTATTTACGGGTTCCCAAACTATAGGTTGGTTATTATTTACGGGTTCCCAAACTAAAGGTTGGTTATTATTTACGGGTTCCCAAACTAAAGGTTAGTTATTATTTACGGGTTCCCAAACTAAAGGTTAGTTATTATTTACGGGTTCCCAAACTATAGGTTGGTTATTATTTACGGGTTCCCAAACTAAAGGTTAGTTATTATTTACGGGTTCCCAAACTATAGGTTGGTTATTATTTACGGGTTCCCAAACTAAAGGTTAGTTATTATTTACGGGTTCCCAAACTAAAGGTTAGTTATTATTTACGGGTTCCCAAACTAAAGGTTAGTTATTATTTACGGGTTCCCAAACGTTATTATTTACGGGTTCCCAAACTAAAGTTTGGTTATTATTTACGGGTTCCCAAACTAAAGGTTGGTTATTATTTACGGGTTCCCAAACTAAAGGTTAGTTATTATTTACGGGTTCCCAAACTAAAGGTTAGTTATTATTTACGGGTTCCCAAACTAAAGGTTAGTTATTATTTACGGGTTCCCAAACTAAAGGTTAGTTATTATTTACGGGTTCCCAAACGTTATTATTTACGGGTTCCCAAACTAAAGTTTGGTTATTATTTACGGGTTTCCAAACTAAAGGTTAGTTATTATTTACGGGTTCCCAAACGTTATTATTTACGGGTTCCCAAACTAAAGGTTAGTTATTATTTACGGGTTCCCAAACTAAAGGTTAGTTATTATTTACGGGTTCCCAAACTAAAGGTGGGTTATTATTTACGGGTTCCCAAACTAAAGGTTAGTTATTATTTACGGGTTCCCAAACTAAAGGTTAGTTATTATTTACGGGTTCCCAAACGTTATTATTTACGGGTTCCCAAACTAAAGTTTGGTTATTATTTACGGGTTTCCAAACTAAAGGTTAGTTATTATTTACGGGTTTCCAAACTAAAGGTTAGTTATTATTTACGGGTTCCCAAACTAAAGGTTAGTTATTATTTACGGGTTCCCAAACTATAGGTTGGTTATTATTTACGGGTTCCCAAACTAAAGTTTGGTTATTATTTACGGGTTCCCAAACTAAAGGTTAGTTATTATTTACGGGTTCCCAAACTAAAGGTTAGTTATTATTTACGGGTTCCCAAACTATAGGTTGGTTATTATTTACGGGTTCCCAAACTAAAGGTTAGTTATTATTTACGGGTTCCCAAACTATAGGTTGGTTATTATTTACGGGTTCCCAAACTAAAGTTTGGTTATTATTTACGGGTTCCCAAACTAAAGGTTAGTTATTATTTACGGGTTCCCAAACTAAAGGTTAGTTATTATTTACGGGTTCCCAAACGTTATTATTTACGGGTTCCCAAACTAAAGTTTGGTTATTATTTACGGGTTTCCAAACTAAAGGTTAGTTATTATTTACGGGTTCCCAAACTAAAGTTTAGTTATTATTTACGGGTTCCCAAACTAAAGGTTGGTTATTATTTACGGGTTCCCAAACGTTATTATTTACGGGTTCCCAAACTAAAGTTTGGTTATTATATTTACGGGTTCCCAAACTAAAGTTTAGTTATTATTTACGGGTTTCCAAACTAAAGGTTAGTTATTATTTACGGGTTCCCAAACTAAAGGTTAGTTATTATTTACGGGTTCCCAAACTAAAGGTTAGTTATTATTTACGGGTTCCCAAACTATAGGTTGGTTATTATTTACGGGTTCCCAAACTAAAGGTTGGTTATTATTTACGGGTTCCCAAACTAAAGGTTAGTTATTATTTACGGGTTCCCAAACTAAAGGTTAGTTATTATTTACGGGTTCCCAAACTAAAGTTTAGTTATTATTTACGGGTTCCGAAACTAAAGGTTAGTTATTATTTACGGGTTCCCAAACTAAAGTTTGGTTATTATTTACGGGTTCCCAAACTATAGGTTAGTTATTATTTACGGGTTCCCAAACTAAAGGTTAGTTATTATTTACGGGTTCCCAAACTAAAGGTTAGTTATTATTTACGGGTTCCCAAACTAAAGGTTAGTTATTATTTACGGGTTCCCAAACTAAAGGTTAGTTATTATTTACGGGTTCCCAAACTATAGGTTGGTTATTATTTACGGGTTCCCAAACTAAAGGTTAGTTATTATTTACGGGTTCCCAAACTAAAGGTTAGTTATTATTTACGGGTTCCCAAACTAAAGTTTGGTTATTATTTACGGGTTCCCAAACTAAAGGTTAGTTATTATTTACGGGTTCCAGAACTAAAGGTTAGTTATTATTTACGGGTTCCCAAACTAAAGTTTAGTTATTATTTACGGGTTCCCAAACTAAAGGTTAGTTATTATTTACGGGTTCCCAAACTAAATGTTAGTTATTATTTACGGGTTCCCAAACTAAAGGTTAGTTATTATTTACGGGTTCCCAAACTAAAGGTTAGTTATTATTTACGGGTTCCCAAACTAAAGGTTAGTTATTATTTACGGGTTCCCAAACTAAATGTTAGTTATTATTTACGGGTTCCCAAACTAAAGGTTAGTTATTATTTACGGGTTCCCAAACGTTATTATTTACGGGTTCCCAAACTAAAGTTTGGTTATTATTTACGGGTTCCCAAACTAAAGGTTAGTTATTATTTACGGGTTCCCAAACTATAGGTTGGTTATTATTTACGGGTTCCCAAACTAAAGGTTAGTTATTATTTACGGGTTCCAGAACTAAAGGTTAGTTATTATTTACGGGTTCCCAAACTAAAGGTTAGTTATTATTTACGGGTTCCCAAACTAAAGGTTAGTTATTATTTACGGGTTCCAGAACTAAAGGTTAGTTATTATTTACGGGTTCCCAAACTAAAGTTTAGTTATTATTTACGGGTTCCCAAACTAAAGGTTAGTTATTATATTTACGGGTTCCCAAACTAAAGGTTAGTTATTATTTACGGGTTCCCAAACTAAAGGTTAGTTATTATTTACGGGTTCCCAAACTAAAGGTTAGTTATTATTTACGGGTTCCCAAACTAAAGGTTAGTTATTATTTACGGGTTCCCAAACTAAAGGTTGATTATTATATTTACGGGTTCCCAAACTAAAGGTTAGTTATTATTTACGGGTTCCCAAACGTTATTATTTACGGGTTCCCAAACTATAGGTTGGTTATTATTTACGGGTTCCCAAACTAAAGGTTAGTTATTATTTACGGGTTCCAGAACTAAAGGTTAGTTATTATTTACGGGTTCCCAAACTAAAGGTTAGTTATTATTTACGGGTTCCCAAACTAAAGGTTAGTTATTATTTACGGGTTCCCAAACTATAGGTTGGTTATTATTTACGGGTTCCCAAACTAAAGGTTAGTTATTATTTACGGGTTCCAGAACTAAAGGTTAGTTATTATTTACGGGTTCCCAAACTAAAGGTTAGTTATTATTTACGGGTTCCCAAACTAAAGGTTAGTTATTATTTACGGGTTCCAGAACTAAAGGTTAGTTATTATTTACGGGTTCCCAAACTAAAGTTTAGTTATTATTTACGGGTTCCCAAACTAAAGGTTAGTTATTATATTTACGGGTTCCCAAACTAAAGGTTGGTTATTATTTACGGGTTCCCAAACTAAAGGTTAGTTATTATTTACGGGTTCCCAAACTATAGGTTAGTTATTATTTACGGGTTCCCAAACTAAAGGTTAGTTATTATTTACGGGTTCCCAAACTATAGGTTGGTTATTATTTACGGGTTTCCAAACTAAAGGTTAGTTATTATTTACGGGTTCCCAAACTAAAGGTTAGTTATTATTTACGGGTTCCCAAACTAAAGTTTGGTTATTATATTTACGGGTTCCCAAACTAAAGTTTAGTTATTATTTACGGGTTCCCAAACTAAAGGTTAGTTATTATTTACGGGTTCCCAAACTAAAGTTTGGTTATTATATTTACGGGTTCCCAAACTAAAGGTTGGTTATTATTTACGGGTTCCCAAACTAAAGTTTGGTTATTATATTTACGGGTTCCCAAACTAAAGGTTGGTTATTATTTACGGGTTCCCAAACTATAGGTTGGTTATTATTTACGGGTTTCCAAACTAAAGGTTAGTTATTATTTACGGGTTCCCAAACTAAAGGTTAGTTATTATTTACGGGTTCCCAAACTAAAGGTTAGTTATTATTTACGGGTTCCCAAACGTTATTATTTACGGGTTCCCAAACTAAAGGTTGGTTATTATTTACGGGTTCCCAAACTAAAGTTTGGTTATTATATTTACGGGTTCCCAAACTAAAGGTTGGTTATTATTTACGGGTTCCCAAACTAAAGTTTGGTTATTATATTTACGGGTTCCCAAACTAAAGGTTGGTTATTATTTACGGGTTCCCAAACTAAAGGTTAGTTATTATTTACGGGTTCCCAAACTAAAGGTTGGTTATTATATTTACGGGTTCCCAAACTAAAGGTTGGTTATTATTTACGGGTTCCCAAACTAAAGGTTAGTTATTATTTACGGGTTTCCAAACTAAAGGTTAGTTATTATTTACGGGTTCCCAAACTAAAGGTTAGTTATTATTTACGGGTTCCCAAACTAAAGGTTAGTTATTATTTACGGGTTCCCAAACTAAAGGTTAGTTATTATTTACGGGTTCCCAAACTAAAGGTTAGTTATTATTTACGGGTTCCCAAACTAAAGGTTAGTTATTATTTACGGGTTCCCAAACTAAAGGTTGGTTATTATTTACGGGTTCCCAAACTAAAGGTTAGTTATTATTTACGGGTTCCCAAACTAAAGGTTAGTTATTATTTACGGGTTTCCAAACTAAAGGTTAGTTATTATTTACGGGTTCCCAAACTAAAGGTTAGTTATTATTTACGGGTTCCCAAACTAAAGGTTAGTTATTATTTACGGGTTCCCAAACTAAAGGTTAGTTATTATTTACGGGTTCCCAAACTAAAGGTTAGTTATTATTTACGGGTTCCCAAACTAAAGGTTAGTTATTATTTACGGATTCCCAAACTAAAGGTTAGTTATTATTTACGGGTTCCCAAACTAAAGGTTGGTTATTATTTACGGGTTCCCAAACTAAAGTTTGGTTATTATTTACGGGTTCCCAAACTAAAGGTTGGTTATTATTTACGGGTTCCCAAAACTAAAGGTTAGTTATTATTTACGGGTTCCCAAACTAAAGGTTAGTTATTATTTACGGGCTCCCAAACTAAGGGTTAGTTATTATTTACGGGTTCCCAAACTAAAGGTTGGTTATTATTTACGGGTTCCCAAACTAAAGGTTGGTTATTATATTTACGGGTTCCCAAACTAAAGTTTAGTTATTATTTACGGGTTCCCAAACTAAAGGTTAGTTATTATTTACGGGTTCCCAAACTAAAGGTTAGTTATTATTTACGGGTTCCCAAACTAAAGGTTGGTTATTATTTACGGGTTCCCAAACTAAAGTATAGTTATTATTTACGGGTTCCCAAACTAAAGTATAGTTATTATTTACGGGTTCCCAAACTAAAGGTTAGTTATTATTTACGGGTTCCCAAACTAAAGGTTAGTTATTATTTACGGGTTCCCAAACTAAAGGTTAGTTATTATTTACGGGTTCCCAAACTAAAGGTTGGTTATTATTTACGGGTTCCCAAACTAAAGGTTAGTTATTATTTACGGGTTCCCAAACTAAAGGTTAGTTATTATTTACGGGTTCCCAAACTAAAGGTTAGTTATTATTTACGGGTTCCCAAACTAAAGGTTGGTTATTATTTACGGGTTCCCAAACTAAAGTATAGTTATTATTTACGGGTTCCCAAACTAAAGTTTAGTTATTATTTACGGGTTCCCAAACTAAAGGTTAGTTATTATTTACGGGTTCCCAAACTAAAGGTTGGTTATTATTTACGGGTTCCCAAACTAAAGGTTAGTTATTATTTACGGGTTCCCAAACTAAAGGTTGGTTATTATTTACGGGTTCCCAAACTAAAGGTTAGTTATTATTTACGGGTTCCCAAACTAAAGGTTAGTTATTATTTACGGGTTCCCAAACTAAAGGTTGGTTATTATTTACGGGTTCCCAAACTAAAGGTTAGTTATTATTTACGGGTTCCCAAACTAAAGGTTGGTTATTATTTACGGGTTCCCAAACTAAAGTATAGTTATTATTTACGGGTTCCCAAACTAAAGTTTAGTTATTATTTACGGGTTCCCAAACTAAAGGTTAGTTATTATTTACGGGTTCCCAAACTAAAGGTTGGTTATTATTTACGGGTTCCCAAACTAAAGGTTAGTTATTATTTACGGGTTCCCAAACTAAAGGTTGGTTATTATTTACGGGTTCCCAAACTAAAGGTTAGTTATTATTTACGGGTTCCCAAACTAAAGGTTAGTTATTATTTACGGGTTCCCAAACTAAAGGTTGGTTATTATATTTACGGGTTCCCAAACTAAAGGTTGGTTATTATATTTACGGGTTCCCAAACTAAAGGTTGGTTATTATTTACGGGTTCCCAAACTAAAGGTTAGTTATTATTTACGGGTTCCCAAACTAAAGGTTGGTTATTATTTACGGGTTCCCAAACTAAAGGTTGGTTATTATTTACGGGTTCCCAAACTAAAGGTTAGTTATTATTTACGGGTTCCCAAACTAAAGGTTAGTTATTATTTACGGGTTCCCAAACTAAAGTTTGGTTATTATTTACGGGTTCCCAAACTAAAGGTTGGTTATTATTTACGGGTTCCCAAACTAAAGTTTGGTTATTATTTACGGGTTCCCAAACTAAAGGTTAGTTATTATTTACGGGTTCCCAAACTAAAGGTTAGTTATTATTTACGGGTTCCCAAACTAAAGGTTAGTTATTATTTACGGGTTCCCAAACTAAAGGTTGGTTATTATTTACGGGTTCCCAAACTAAAGGTTGGTTATTATTTACGGGTTCCCAAACTAAAGGTTAGTTATTATTTACGGGTTCCCAAACTAAAGGTTAGTTATTATTTACGGGTTCCCAAACTAAAGGTTAGTTATTATATTTACGGGTTCCCAAACTAAAGGTTGGTTATTATATTTACGGGTTCCCAAACTAAAGGTTGGTTATTATTTACGGGTTCCCAAACTAAAGGTTGGTTATTATTTACGGGTTCCCAAACTATAGGTTGGTTATTATTTACGGGTTCCCAAACTAAAGGTTGGTTATTATTTACGGGTTCCCAAGTTTGGTTATTATTTACGGGTTCCCAAACTAAAGGTTACTTATTATTTACGGGTTCCCAAACTAAAGGTTGGTTATTATTTACGGGTTCCCAAACTAAAGGTTGGTTATTATTTACGGGTTCCCAAACTAAAGGTTGGTTATTATTTACGGGTTCCCAAACTAAAGGTTAGTTATTATTTACGGGTTCCCAAACTAAAGGTTAGTTATTATTTACGGGTTCCCAAACTAAAGGTTAGTTATTATATTTACGGGTTCCCAAACTAAAGGTTGGTTATTATATTTACGGGTTCCCAAACTAAAGGTTGGTTATTATTTACGGGTTCCCAAACTAAAGGTTGGTTATTATATTTACGGGTTCCCAAACTAAAGGTTGGTTATTATTTACGGGTTCCCAAACTAAAGGTTGGGTATTATTTACGGGTTCCCAAACTATAGGTTGGTTATTATTTACGGGTTCCCAAACTAAAGGTTAGTTATTATTTACGGGTTCCCAAACTAAAGGTTGGTTATTATTTACGGGTTCCCAAACTAAAGGTTGGTTATTATTTACGGGTTCCCAAACTAAAGGTTAGTTATTATTTACGGGTTCCCAAACTAAAGGTTAGTTATTATATTTACGGGTTCCCAAACTAAAGGTTGGTTATTATATTTACGGGTTCCCAAACTAAAGGTTAGTTATTATTTACGGGTTCCCAAACTAAAGGTTAGTTATTATTTACGGGTTCCCAAACTAAAGGTTGGTTATTATTTACGGGTTCCCAAACTATAGGTTGGTTATTATTTACGGGTTCCCAAACTAAAGGTTAGTTATTATTTACGGGTTCCCAAACTAAAGTTTGGTTATTATTTACGGGTTCCCAAACTAAAGGTTAGTTATTATTTACGGGTTCCCAAACTAAAGGTTAGTTATTATATTTACGGGTTCCCAAACTAAAGTTTGGTTATTATTTACGGGTTCCCAAACTAAAGTTTGGTTATTATTTACGGGTTCCCAAACTAAAGTTTGGTTATTATTTACGGGTTCCCAAACTAAAAGGTGTGGTTCAAACTGGTAACTCCTCAAGTGTAGGTGTATGTGTGAAGGAACTCCTACAGGTGGGGATCTAACTGGAAAACTCCTCAAGTGTAGGTGTATGTGTGAAGGAACTCCTACAGGTGGGGTTCAAACTGGTAACTCCTCAAGTGTAGGTGTATGTGTGAAGGAACACCTACAGGTTGGGATCTAACTGGAAAACTCCTCAAGTGTAGGTGTATGTGTGAAGGAACAGCTACAGGTGGGGTTCAAACTGGTAACTCCTCAAGTGTAGGTGTATGTGTGAAGGAACTCTTACAGGTGGGGATCTAACTGGTAACTCCACAAGTGTAGGTGTATGTGTGAAGGAACTCTTACAGGTGGGGATCTAACTGGTAACTCCTCAAGTGTAGGTGTATGTGTGAAGGAACTCCTACAGGTGGGGATCTAACTGGTAACTCCTCAAGTGTAGGTGTATGTGTGAAGGAACTCCTACAGGTGGGGATCAAACTGGTAACTCCTCAAGTGTATGTGTATGTGTGAAGGAACACCTACAGGTGGGGTTCAAACTGGTAACTCCTCAAGTGTATGTGTATGTGTGAAGGAACTCTTACAGGTGGGGATCTAACTGGTAACTCCTCAAGTGTAGGTGTATGTGTGAAGGAACTCTTACAGGTGGGGATCTAACTGGTAACTCCTCAAGTGTAGGTGTATGTGTGAAGGAACTCTTACAGGTGGGGATCTAACTGGTAACTCCTCAAGTGTAGGTGTATGTGTGAAGGAACTCTTACAGGTGGGGATCTAACTGGTAACTCCTCAAGTGTAGGTGTATGTGTGAAGGAACTCCTACAGGTGGGGATCTAACTGGTAACTCCTCAAGTGTAGGTGTATGTGTGAAGGAACTCCTACAGGTGGGGATCAAACTGGTAACTCCTCAAGTGTATGTGTATGTGTGAAGGAACACCTACAGGTGGGGTTCAAACTGGTAACTCCTCAAGTGTATGTGTATGTGTGAAGGAACACCTACAGGTGGGGTTCAAACTGGTAACTCCTCAAGTGTATGTGTATGTGTGAAGGAACTCTTACAGGTGGGGATCTAACTGGTAACTCCTCAAGTGTAGGTGTATGTGTGAAGGAACTCTTACAGGTGGGGATCTAACTGGTAACTCCACAAGTGTAGGTGTATGTGTGAAGGAACTCTTACAGGTGGGGATCTAACTGGTAACTCCTCAAGTGTAGGTGTATGTGTGAAGGAACTCCTACAGGTGGGGATCTAACTGGTAACTCCTCAAGTGTAGGTGTATGTGTGAAGGAACTCCTACAGGTGGGGATCAAACTGGTAACTCCTCAAGTGTATGTGTATGTGTGAAGGAACACCTACAGGTGGGGTTCAAACTGGTAACTCCTCAAGTGTAGGTGTATGTGTGAAGGAACACCTACAGGTGGGGTTCAAACTGGTAACTCCTCAAGTGTAGGTGTATGTGTGAAGGAACTCCTACAGGTGGGGATCTAACTGGTAACTCCACAAGTGTAGGTTTATGTGTGAAGGAACTCCTACAGGTGGGGTTCAAACTGGTAACTCCTCAAGTGTAGGTATATGTGTGAAGGAACTCCTACAGGTGGGGATCTAACTGGAAACTCCTCAAGTGTAGGTTTATGTGTGAAGGAACACCTACTGGTGGGATCAAACTGGTAACTCCTCAAGTGTAGGTGTATGTGTGAAGGAAGGAACACCTACAGGTGGGTATCAAACTGGTAACTCCTCAAGTGTAGGTGTATGTGTGAAGGAACTCCTACAGGTGGGGATCTAACTGGTAACTCCTCAAGTGTAGGTGTATGTGTGAAGGAACTCCTACAGGTGGGGATCTAACTGGTAACTCCTCAAGTGTAGGTGTATGTGTGAAGGAATTCCTACAGGTGGGGATCTAACTGGTAACTCCTCAAGTGTATGTGTATGTGTGAAGGAACACCTACAGATGGGGTTCAAACTGGTAACTCCTCAAGTGTAGGTGTATGTGTGAAGGAACACCTACAGGTGGGGTTCAAACTGGTAACTCCTCAAGTGTAGGTGTATGTGTGAAGGAACACCTACATGTGGGGTTCAAACTGGTAACTCCTCAAGTGTAGGTGTATGTGTGAAGGAACTCCTACAGGTGGGGATCTAACTGGTAACTCCACAAGTGTAGGTGTATGAGTGAAGGAACTCCTACAGGTGGGGATCTAACTGGTAACTCCACAAGTGTAGGTGTATGTGTGAAGGAACTCCTACAGGTGGGGTTCAAACTGGTAACTCCTCACGTGTAGGTGTATGTGTGAAGGAACACCTACAGGTGGGGTTCAAACTGGTAACTCCTCAAGTGTAGGTGTATGTGTGAAGGAACTCCTACAGGTGGGGATCTAACTGGTAACTCTTCAAGTGTAGGTGTATGTGTGAAGGAACACCTACAGGTGGGGTTCAAACTGGTAACTCCTCAAGTGTGGGTGTATTTGTGAAGGAACACCTACAGGTTGGATCAAACTGGTAACTCCTCAAGTGTAGGTGTATGTGTGAAGGAACTCCTACAGGTGGGGATCTAACTGGTAACTCCTCAAGTGTAGGTGTATGTGTGAAGGAACTCCTACAGGTGGGGATCTAATTGGTAACTCCACAAGTGTAGGTGTATGTGTGAAGGAACTCCTACAGGTGGGTATCTAACTGGTACCTCCACAAGTGTAGGTGTATGTGTGAAGGAACACCTACAGGTGGGGTTCAAACTGGTAACTCCTCAGTGTAGGTGCATGTGTGAAGGAACTCCTACAGGTGGGGATCTAACTGGTAACTCCACAAGTGTAGGTGTATGTGTGAAGGAACTCCTACAGGTGGGTATCTAACTGGTACCTCCACAAGTGTAGGTGTATGTGTGAAGGAACTCCTACAGGTGGGTATCTAACTGGTAACTCCACAAGTGTAGGTGTATGTGTGAAGGAACTCCTACAGGTGGGGATCTAACTGGTAACTCCTCAAGTGTAGGTGTATGTGTGAAGGAACTCCTACAGGTGGGGATCAAACTGGTAACTCCTCAAGTGTAGGTGTATGTGTGAAGGAACTCCTACAGGTGGGGATCTAACTGGTAACTCCACAAGTGTAGGTGTATGTGTGAAGGAACTCCTACAGGTGGGGATCTAACTGGTAACTCCTCAAGTGTAGGTGTATGTGTGAAGGAACTCCTACAGGTGGGGATCAAACTGGTAACACCTCAAGTGTAGGTGTATGTGTGAAGGAAGGAACATACAGGTGGGGATCTAACTGGTAACTCCTCAAGTGTAGGTGTATGTGTGAAGGAACTCCTACAGGTGGGGTTCAAACTGGTAACTCCTCAAGTGTAGGTGTATGTGTGAAGGAACTCCTACAGGTGGGGATCTAACTGGTAACTCCTCAAGTGTAGGTGTATGTGTGAAGGAACTCCTACAGGTGGGCCGGACTCCCTCAACTGGCTAACTCCCACAAGTGTAGGTGTATGTGTGAAGGAACACCTACAGGTGGGGATCTAACTGGTAACTCCTCAAGTGTAGGTGTATGTGTGAAGGAACTCCTACAGGTGGGGTTCAAACTGGTAACTCCTCAAGTGTAGGTGTATGTGTGAAGGAACTCCTACAGGTGGGGATCTAACTGGTAACTCCTCAAGTGTAGGTGTATGTGTGAAGGAACTCCTACAGGTGGGGATCTAACTGGTAACTCCTCAAGTGTAGGTGTATGTGTGAAGGAACAGCTACAGGTGGGGTTCAAACTGGTAACACCTCAAGTGTAGGTGTATGTGTGAAGGAACCCCTACAGGTGGGGATCAAACTGGTAACTCCTCAAGTGTAGGTGTATGTGTGAAGGAACTCCTACAGGTGGGGATCAAACTGGTAACTCCTCAAGTGTAGGTGTATGTGTGAAGGAACTCCTACAGGTGGGGTTCAAACTGGTAACTCCTCAAGTGTAGGTGTATGTGTGAAGGAACCCCTACAGGTGGGGATCAAACTGGTAACTCCTCAAGTGTAGGTGTATGTGTGAAGGAACTCCTACAGGTGGGGATCTAACTGGTAACTCCTCAAGTGTAGGTGTATGTGTGAAGGAACTCCTACAGGTGGGGATCTAACTGGTAACTCCTCAAGTGTAGGTGTATGTGTGAAGGAACCCCTACAGGTGGGGATCAAACTGGTAACTCCTCAAGTGTAGGTGTATGTGTGAAGGAACTCCTACAGGTGGGGATCTAACTGGTAACTCCTCAAGTGTAGGTGTATGTGTGAAGGAACTCCTACAGGTGGGGATCTAACTGGTAACTCCTCAAGTGTAGGTGTATGTGTGAAGGAACACCTACAGGTGGGGATCAAACTGGTAACTCCTCAAGTGTAGGTGTATGTGTGAAGGAACTCCTACAGGTGGGGTTCAAACTGGTAACTCCACAAGTGTGGGTGTATGTGTGAAGGAACAGCTACAGGTGGGGATCAAACTGGTAACTCCTCAAGTGTAGGTGTATGTGTGAAGGAAGGAACAACAGGTGGGGATCTAACTGGTAACTCCACAAGTGTACGTGTATGTGTGAAGGAAGGAACTCCTACAGGTGGGGATCTAACTGGTAACTCCTTCAAGTGTAGGTGTACGTGTGAAGGAACTCCTACAGGTGGGGATCTAACTGGTAACTCCTCAAGTGTAGGTGTATGTGTGAAGGAACTCCTACAGGTGGGGATCAAACTGGTAACTCCTCACGTGTAGGTGTATGTGTGAAGGAACACCTACAGGTGGGGATCTAACTGGTAACTCCACAAGTGTAGGTGTATGTGTGAAGGAACTCCTACAGGTGGGGATCTAACTGGTAACTCCACAAGTGTAGGTGTATGTGTGAAGGAACACCTACAGGTGGGGTTCAAACTGGTAACTCCTCAAGTGTGGGTGTATGTGTGAAGGAACACCTACAGGTGGGGATCAAACTGGTAACTCCTCAAGTGTAGGTGTATGTGTGAAGGAACTCCTACAGGTGGGGATCTAACTGGTAACTCCTCAAGTGTAGGTGTATGTGTGAAGGAAGCACCTACAGGTGGGGATCTAACTGGTAACTCCACAAGTGTAGGTGTATGTGTGAAGGAACTCCTACAGGTGGGGATCTAACTGGTAACTCCTCAAGTGTAGGTGTATGTGTGAAGGAAGGAACACCTACAGGTGGGGTTCTAACTGGTAACTCCTCAAGTGTAGGTGTATGTGTGAAGGAACTCCTACAGGTGGGGATCCAACGGCAATTAAACCGTTTCTAATCTTCAAAAAGATCTAAAGAAAATCTTCTAATCTTTTTCAAAATATGTTAGGCCTACTTTACTACTTGTCGCTTCTTTCATTAATTTATTTTTATTTATATATATATATTATATTATATATTTTATTTTAATTTATAATAATTTTAATTTAATTTATAATAATAATAATTTATTAATTTAATTAATTAATTTTCTGGAAGCTAAATTCCCTCTCCTCTCCGTCGCACTATTGAAACCAGTCGCTATTTTAATGTTGTCCAACATTATTGTGCAATTATATTCCTTTTGTCTTTTTCATCTGGCCTATTACAGTATTATGTTAATACTAATTTAGTTTAATAAAAGTATCCCTTATCCTTCTTAAATTTAAAATCTAGCTGGCGCAAGGCAATTCAGTTTTCAAGTACTATTCAATTTTCAAGTTATACTTATGATTATTTATATTTATTTATACCCGTACTGTATTTGCTGTTTCTATAATTTGAACTGTGTTACCGGTATTACTTTGTTATAGAATCTGTGTCAATTTCATTAATTTGAATGTCAAATTAAACGTACCAACTAATTTAAAAGTTAAATTAAATCTATAATAATTTTTCTCATCGATCCATATGAATTGTACAAATTGTATTTCAGGCTGTGTTTGATTGCGTTGTTGAAGCTGTTAGAAATGTTTCCAATATATTGGTTGTCTACTTACTATTTCATTTTATATTTTCCGTGATCGGCGTTCAACTTTTCCAAGGAAAATTCTTCTATTGCACAGATTCAACACAATTAACAAAGGAGACTTGCCAGTAAGTTCAATTAAATTTGCAGCGTTTTTTATTGATTCCATCATAATAATTTAAGCATTAAATCATACAATTAATCTTATTAACCTTGTTTACTACGACAAGTAGTTTTATATACACAATTTTAAACAAATTAATTTATTTTATTAATAATCAAGATGTAACGTTTATAATAATAAAGTTAATAATTTAAGTCAAATTCGAAACGATTGTAATTATTATCACATTGGTTGTATAATTTTGAGACCACGGTGTATTAAGAGAGAAAGTTATTTTGCAATTATATTATTAGTATCTGTTGATAAGATTTCTCCGATTATATTTCTAGAGGCGAGTTTATAACGATGGTTGACGGTGAATACCAAAGTGTTGATCGGGAATGGGAGAAGTGGAATTTCCATTTCGACAACACAGCGGAATCAATGTTAACCTTGTTTACAGTCACTACAGGGGAGGGATGGCCAGAGTTAGTACAGAAGATAATTTATATCACACGAGTTTATAAAGTTACACATTTTAACACGAAACGGGGTATAAACCCGATGAAAGGGTATAACTCTCCATTTTACAATTCTGTGTTTTGAAAAATATAACAAGTCCACTTTAATTCTGAAATGGGCTTAGTTGATGAGTCCTACGTCAGGAACGCTACGCCTCTACCGGCGTAACTTGGGCTTCTTAAACAAGAAGCCCAAATTATTATCATATATATTATCATATTTTTAACATATTGGAGAAATTCTACAGCCTTATGAAAATAACTAATTTCTTTAATTGTTCATTTACATACTTTGTATTGTTGAAATACTTCTGCAGTACTAACTCTAACATATTTTTTTTATTACAGAATTCTGCAGCACAGTATTGATGCGACGAACGTGAATGAAGGCCCCATACCTTACTATTCTGTGCAGCACTCACTGTTCTATATCGTGTTCTTCGTTGTCTTTCCTTTCTTCTTTGTAAACATATTCGTTGCTCTGATAATATTAACATTTCAAGAGGAAGGAGAAATAGATCTCGTTGGTGATTTTGATAAAAATGTGGTATGTTTATTTCATAGTTTATTTCAATTCACAGGTCCGATGGAGGTAGAAAATTCATATTAGTAATAAATTATGGAAATTAAGGATTAATTTTGGAGCAGTCTGCTTTTATAGGCCTAGTGTGATATTTTGTAAACTCCAAGAAGACCCAATTTTGACAGTTAACATCGACAGTCCTCAGTAAATATCTGATCGTATGAGCATAAGCTCTAAGTATGGCTTACTTGAGCATTTGGATGAGCTACTGCTTGGGATCATGGATCCGGAAGTCAGGTGAAGAGCTTCGGATACATAAGGGGAAGGCATTGAATAATCTGTCCAGTATTTGGAAGTCTCGCAGATCTCAAGCACCTCAAGGTTCGATTATTTAGGGCAGCAGTAAGGCCAGTACTCCTACAATTACGCATATATTTTATGTCAATTCATATGAAATCCAGTCTGACCCTTTTACCTGTTTCACTTAATCGAATAATTATCATGGCTCTTTTAATGAAACATTATTTTTATCTATTATATTGTTGTGCCGGCACAATAATGATAGAAGAGCGAAAAATGAGATATGTTTCGGAGTGTCTGAAGAATACAACAATTTTTACTTCAGTATCTTACATAATTTTGACTATTTATTGCTTAAATATTATTTATAATTATTTAGGCATCTTGTATCTCCTATTGTTGGTCAGCCAAGCCTATAGACAAGCACATGCCAAATGATCGGGATTCATTCTGCTACAGAGTTTGGAAGATTGTTATTTCCGATGCCTTCGAATATATTATAATGCTCTTCATTATTCTTAATACAATTGCGTTAATGGTTAAGGTTAGCAACTCCTGCAATATAATTTAATTATGTTTCGCATTTAATTCAAAATTATTAAGGGGGGGGGTACCCCCTCCTTGGGTAAAATTTTCACATTTTTGGTTTTCTATTTTATCTGATGCAGAATTTAATGGGGAGTTAAAATCTTGAAACAGTTTGGCGAGATCTTCTTTAGTTCTTGAGTTATTGCTGTCTTTCTGTCTATCAGTTTGTCCGTCAAAATTTAGAAGACAGACAGACAGACATATTAGATGCCACCAAACATTAAAACTGACATCAGAAATGAAATCACCGACCCCAAAAACTAGTAGTGTTTTCAGTGAAATATTTAATTCTGCCACTCGCCGCTAGAGGGAAACAAAAAAATTTAAAATTTTAATTTTTGTTGCTCTTTGGCCTTCCCCACGTTGGCTGAACACAACATAACAATGATATTGACCTGCAACACGAAGTTTGAGCTGTTTAATAAAAAACTCTCCTGAGGGGGTACCCCCCCCCCCCCTCCTTAAGGGCCGCCATTTAAGAGCCTATAGGGGGGGGGGGGGGGTTGAATGGGTCTATTTTTTTTAGATGACGTTTTTGCTTTTGATCTTTCATTATGAAATAAAAACATTATCTAACGTAACATTGTATTATTCTAGTTTCTGAATTTATAAGAATCGACAGTAGAGTACCATTCTATGGAAAGATATTTCAGTTTTTAAAAGTAATGAATCGTCGGGAAAAATGGGTCAAGTGTGGGGTTAAATGTGTCTATGTTGAATCTTTGGCAAAATTAGCTATATATTGTGGGATTTAAAGCGGGTTGAATGGGTCGTTGAAAAGCAGAACAAAATTTGCAAAAATTTGATATATAGATTGTATACATTTTAACTTATATTTTGTCAAAATGTAAGTTCAAAATATTAAATTTAATATTAGAATGTTCTCCTAAATAAGAGTCCTAAATATTATTTAAAAGTTCACGGCAGAAACAATCAAGTGGTAGCTCTTCTTCTCCGAAGGTGTTTATTTCAAAGCGAAACGTGCGTTGCACACGTTTAGTATCTCCTGCCGCAACTGGTATGTTTAACTTTCTCCTAATCTCCGAGAATGAATGACAACCATACTCCGGTGGATCCGTTAGTACAACCGTAACACTAACTTCAATCTTGTTGCAAGCTTTTACACGCGATGCATAATGTACAGTAATCTCCATGTTATCATTATTTACCTCAATAACCTTAGAAACATAATTCTTTGACACTCCACGACTTCCGGCCACCTCGACTAACATCCAGTCCCCCACCATTAGGCTTGAAGTTAATTCCGCCAGTGTATGTTGCTTTTTAGTTCAAGTTTCCCTCTAAAATCAATTTCCATCGCTTACAGGGCCTATCGATCTGATCTACAGTGGCTTTAAATTCCCGTCAGTTTTTTTTTTAACATTTTACCCCACTCTAAAAATTCAGATAGACCCATTTTCCCCGTTTTACAAATTGATCGTTTCTCCTCGTTTAAAACGCTCCATGATACACTACTATATATGAAACGATAGCTTGGTAAATGGGGAATCTCAACAATCCATTCCTCAACGTCCCACACTAACCAGAACAAAGAAAATCGCTTAGCAAAATTGAGTGTTTTTTATGGCGGGAAAATAGATTTTTTTCACCAGCAATAATTAACATGAAGTAAATCTTCAAATGCTAACATATTAGAGGTCCATAAAAAGGAAATTAATTAGACTACTAGAAGCAATTAAATTATTGTGGTCATCGTAAGTATTTTTCGAAATATGACAGAAAATATCGAATAGACCCATTCAGCCCCACGACCCATTCAACCCCCCCCCCCCCCCCCCCCCTACCAGATTAAATTACAATACCAAATACTAAATTTAATGCATACAACAACTAAT
>JAUCBJ010007947.1:0-21178 GCA_032718475.1 Nemertoderma westbladi
TAGTAGTAGTAGTAGTAGTAGTAGTAGTACTAGTAGATGAGGAATGCGGAAATAATCCATCACTATTCTATGTGAACTACAATGTGGCGTGTTCTAATTGACAGTTGTTTGTAGTTAAACTTACATTAACTGTGTTTAGCCACACCTTTATACCCATTCTAAACTGGTATCATTGTAACTAATTAACTAAATTAACGGTACAAATAATGTAACCCTCTGTAGAAAACAACATTAAACTGAATGAACTTTGGCTGGCTTTGATAAATTATATTTTATTTAATCAGCAACAAATAAAATAAGATTATTAATATCCTCCGTTGTATCTATTGTATATAACCCACACATATAAATACATACACTCAATTCTGCTCCATCGTAGTTCCTGTTGCTATAAATCTACTTAATTAATACTTGTTACTTAATAATTGTTTAGTATAATAAAAAATAATCCTCTGCACACACAATATACAAATTTTAATTACACCAGCACGCATGCCCCAGGAATTCTCAAGTAAAAATAAAAAATAAAATAAAAGAAGACTACCTGTATTATTTGAGCAAAATGGTATATAATTCAATATGTAAACCAGGTGGCTTAGGGTATAGCTAACACAGTACTCGCCTTTATTACTACTCTCGTTGGGCTCGTCCTCTACATCTGGTCACCAATTATATAACTTACAACATCCAGTACTGAACAAAATGGTAAATCGTCCAACATGCTAATATGGAAATATAATATAATAGGCCTATTTAACACGTCCAATATGGATGAATGATTTAATAATCAAATACTATATAATAATATAATATATAATAATAATATAAAATATATAAATTTTGGCACTACTCCAAGTGGGTGGAGAGTTTTATGTAGTGGGCATGTCCAAGGGTAATTGCCACCTGGGAGAGGAGGGAGGGTTCATGACTCGAGGTGGGAGATTACTGTGACATCTAGTGCTATGGGTTGACCCCTTTTCCAGTTTGGGAGGAACACATCAGCAGGGCGAGTGAGTGAGCAATGGATCAGAGGCCATGGAGTTCACTCCTGGGCACTGGAGTGGCTGATTGAGTAGCTTGGAAGATAGCATCCCAGAATAAGTCATGGTGAGATATCCTGTATCCTTCACCATCACAGCCAATATGGTGGAGCCTGAATTCCTGGTTTCGGAAGTGTAGGCCCAGGCTCTTAGACTACTACTACTACTATTACTACTACGATCGGTATGCTTTATTGCAGCTGCATTATATATATATTACATATATATTAAGAATGCTGTGCCGGCTTGTCATCAAAATTGTGCCTCCACAACTCCCTATCACCCATAACATTTGCTAGATCATCTGCATCTTCAAGGCCAGTGTCCTTTGAGATGCGTTTTTTACCCATTTTACCAGCCTCACTTTTATTTGTAAATTTGTAACTCAACGACTTAATATTGGAACCAACAATTTTTAACTATTTTTAATCATTTAATGGTTTTAACGTTACCCACCCTTTTTACACCTCTTCATTTAGCACCCTTTTTATTTTTATTTTTAATTTTTTAAATTTAATATTGAACGTCTAATACCTTAACAACACTTGTAGCCTACAATTATATCTCTAGGCCTACATACAGTATTATGATAAATCTAAATATGTTAAACTAATACATCTTATCATACTGTGTATATCGGAATTTGGTGGCATAATAATTCGTTGTACCGTACGTTAAATTTAATATTATGGTTTAGGTTTATAAATTGTGTTTTAATGTTATTTTAATTTAATTTACTGAAGACGTCCGTGAGGATGAAATGGCCATATAAATAGAAACTGTTTTCGTTAACCGTGGCATTAGACCCTTTCTACAGTCATTATCCCTGAAGTTATAATTATGGATACGCCACGAACGGCATCATTTCGACTTCTTTCCCATTTAAATCCTGAAATTTGGTATCCTCTGCAGTTAGAGCCCAGCATGGACTCCCATATAAGAGTACAGGTACTACTACTGCCATAAATAATCGAACCTTAAGGTTCCGTTTTATTCTATGGGACTTCCAAATCCTGGACAGACTAATTAGCAGACCATGCCTTCCCCTTATGTATCCGAAGGTCTTCACCTGACTTTCTGATCCCATGTAGCAGAAGCAGAAGTCATCCACATGCTCAAGCAAGCCATCCTTAGGGCTTATGCCTTTACTATCAGACATTTCTTGAGGGCTGTCTAGGTTGACTGTCATGATTTTGGTCTTCTTGGAATTTACAAAAAGACCAACACTAGAAGCAGCCTGCTCCAATGAGCAGAGAAGCCTTTTGGCTCCCTCTAGTGATTCTGACAGTACCCCTAACAGCAAAGTCTAGATCAGTAAGGCTTTTAGACGGAATGGCCTGAAGCCAGTCCCCAGCATGGTGCAAATCCGTGCAGTTGCCATGGGCCTGGTGCAAGATATACATACACCTGTACAGGCTGATCAGTTTTGAGATTGCAGATTCTGGGCTGCCCCAGGGCTGTCATCTCACTACTATAGTATAGTCTTGTAATTCTCATTAGTTACTGTTGTTTATTTGAAAGATTATATTCGTAGAATGGAGATTTCATATCGGTGTGTTTTTGTGCTACTTTGTGCTGCTTTGCAATTTACGATATGCACTGCTGTCAGTTGTGAAACCGGATTGGCGAAGATGTCGGTCAAGGTGGATGACAAAGTCATTGAAGATGCGATTGGTGGTTTATTACCCCCTCCAACTACAACCACTGAAAATGATTGTATTTATTGTCAGGATATGTCTCAGTTATTGGGAGGTACAATGGTTCAGGGTGATAAGATATACAAAATGCTAATTGCTGGCCAGAATCTTCAGTGCGTAAAAGCAGAGGCCTGTTTGGCTTTTAATCAGGAAGAATGCCATAATGCGGTTGAGGATGCAATGGATGGCGAGTTAGATGAGTTGTACAAAATGTTTTCTTCAATAAATATACAGTGTGAAATTCAGTGTTGCAAGGGGACCTGCCCAGATACGGTGTGGAAGAATAACCCCATCGGTGTCGGGGGTGAAGTCGATTGGACTAACGCTTTGTTCTCGGATGCCCGCCATCAATCAGCTCCAATTGCTATTCTACTTGTTGCTATGGCAGTAGCCGTGCAATTGTTTTAGGGGACTCACATTAGATATTAACAGACACACCTTAATTTCTGTACTAAGATAACTTATTTATCACAATGTGGTAGTTATGTGTAGAGTATTTCATATAAATATTAGTTAATGATAATTTATTTCAAATACTGCAAATCTATTTATGTCTGATTTCGAAAAGCCTGTTCGGAAAGATTGAGTTGCAGTAGTAGTTGAAATCGATGAATCATTGTTTAATTCAGCTAGAAAAACCGTAATTTGAGCAAAAATGACTTTTTATAGTCGTCACATTATTTACACAGCTAAAGGCCGTTCACATCCAACGGAACGGTACACCGCGTGGTGTACCGCGCAGGGTCAGCGGTACACCGCTGACTGTGAACGACCGAACAGGTAGTTGTGCGCTAAACCGCGCGGGTTTAATGCAGCCCATTTAAACAATGATAAAACAATTAATGTAATTTCCTGTTGAATTCACAGTAGACAGATAAACAATTAGTTACCGCAACGGTACCGTTGGGTGTGAACGGGCTCCGGGTAGTAAACCGCTGGCTTACCGCTTCAATACCGCTAGACTACTTTACCGCTCATGAACCATTGGATGTGAACGGGGCTTTAGCTAATAAATATCTCAAAACTTAATTATAATACTTAACATGCATAGTATTAATTGCAGTAAAGCATCAATTAATTATAGTTATAAATTTCACTGTCATCATTACGAAATTTGTTTATTAGTACCTGTGTCTGCCATCATTACTGTACTGGTATTTAATAATTGTTGAAATATTATTATCATAGTAAATTATATGTGATTTAGCTCAATTAATAATAGCATCTATGAATAAACACATGATTTAATATATATAGCAAAATAATGTTGAGTAAAACCTGACAATTGTTTGTCTTATTTAGATGCGAGATCGAATTATTACACATAAATTATGAGTTTGATTATAAATATATTAATAACATTTTTACTAATTTTTGTAAATCTTAGAGGTATATATGTGCTAGGGAGGTGGGTGTTTACCTTTACTTCCCCAACCAGTGTTACAAACAAGCAGTCTGCTACAGAAGCCGTAGCCGATCTAAGGCAGATCGGCTACTCCGTCCATAGCCTATGGGCTCGAAAAATAGACATAAACGAAAAACGCCATTGACGCAATGGTAAAATAACACCAATAACAGCTGGTGTCGTGATGAAAAATGGCTTATGTAATGTATTTATATACAGGCTTACGCTTAAGTGTTTTATAGCGCTTATTTCTGTCTTATAACCAGTGCATATACTAATTCGTTTATTGTTTTGGTTAGATTCCAGCCCTTCTGTAACCTGTGTTTTTGGTGAAAACCTGGTATTCTTCACATGGGGATAACTGCAAAGTGAAATATAACGGCAGAAAGTCAGGTATTCTTCACGTGGGCCCCATGCCTAATAATAATAAAATTATTAATAAAGTTCAAAGGCGCGTGGTCGGAATTGAGTTACTGTGGAAAGACTAAGGTGAAGAGGTGAGTTTTTGCATAGGCGTTTTTGTATAGGCACTATTTGGTGCCAGCACCAAATTTTGAAAGATGTCAATTTTGTAAATTGATTGTTTGAAACTTGTTTTTTACGCAATTGGGGTTTTTTGGGGTTCTTGTTTCGATGGAATATATACGAGTTGCACCAAGCGTATCAAACTTGTATTTTTCGGTGCTGTGTGCAAATTTTGGTGCTAGCACGAAATTTTGAAAATCCATTCAATAGATAAAATTGCTTGTGACAATTTATTTCTTGCGTTTTATATGTTTATGGGTGTTCTGAATTCAATGCAATATATAATTATCGAACTAGACATATCAAACTTGTATTTTTCGGAAGTGGGTGCAAAATGTGGTGCTAGCAACAAATTTTGAAAACCATCAAATATATCAATTGATTGTGTCTCCTTGTTGTGTGGATATGTTGTGCAAAGAAAATATCCGAATAAAATATATAAATAAGTCTGGGCGGACCCAAGTATAATGGTCCAAGTGGGACGGGTAAGAGGGTAAGGCAATAAGTACGGACGGATGTATACTGCTAGCAGTTAGTCTCCTAGTACAGCCAAAGCAGGACCGTGACGCTAGGACGAGTCCGTCTGACAGTTAGAGTAAGGCCGATATGGAGGCCATGCTCTGTGTACGTACAGTATATCTCAACACTCCCCTTCCAGTTTATCAGCGTATAGCGATTAACTATTAATGTTTGTATCCCAAGTTTATAGTCTATTGGGTGCGTGTCTCTGACGTGTGGGGTAGGAGCACTGAGGTGATGTGCGGGCCGGGATAATAGTCTGGCTGGTGAGCGGTGCGCCCAGCGTATGGCCCGTGGTGACCCAGTCTGGGTGGTGTCACCGCCATGTGACATCTCGGTGGCAGCACCGATATGTTTTTCGGATTGTGGTGCTCCGGTTGCGGTGTCCCGTAGGAGGTGGCCTCAGTTGCGGTTGAGGCAACGGCCAGATTTGGTGTGGACATTGTAGCTGAGGTGAGCAGATGTCTCGAAAACGACCCCAGTGCGGTCCCAACGCTTGGTGGTGGGATTCCATATGCGCACCGGGTCCCCCACTGACAAAGGGGGGAGTGGTTTAGCCTCTCGGTTGTAGTGTTCTGTGGTGTCGAGCGTTGTCCTTGTTGTCTGGTGGTTGGTGGTGAAGTTCCGGCTATGCATGGGAACCCGTGTACGTGTGGGGTGCCCAAACAGGATTTGGGCTGGTGATTGGCCGTGGGCACGGGGTGCATTGCGGAGTTCCAAGAGACCCTCTTGGAATCGAGTTTGCCCCCAGTTTTGGAGAGGAGGGCCTTCAGAGAATTGATGGCCGACTCAGCATGGCCGTTACTCTGTGGATATTCTGGTGAGGAGAAGGATTGTACTACCCCCCAGTTCCACCGGAAATCGGACATGTTTGGGCCTCGCGAATTGTGGGCCGCCGTCGGAGTAGAAGTGGGTTGGTACTCCAAAACGGACGAAGACGTCTCGTAGGTGGGCGGCTATTGTGGCGGCGGTAGGGTGGTTGGTATATCCATAAATTTCCGGCCACCCGGAATAACAGTCCACCACAACGAGGTAGTAGCAGCCATCGAGGAAGAATCGATCACAGGAGATCTATTCAAATGGTTGCGTTGCTTCGCGATCATGCAGGAGTGGCTCCTTGGCGTGACTTGGTTGGTATATGAGGCAAGGCTCGCATGCTGAGACAGTGGTACGGATGTCATTGGTCAGCCCTGGCCAATAGACAGAATGTCGGGCGCATCGGAGAGTTTTCTCCACACCTTGGTGCACAGCGTGTAGCCGACCAAGGATGTCTCGTCACGCGGACCGTGGGACCACGATCCTCTGTCCATAGAGTAAAGTAAAAGTAAATTATCTTCGGCCGCTAGGCCAGGGATTACGCACAAAGTCTGACGACTTATTTTCAGTGCGGTCCCCCCAGAACTTTACTACCCAGAGGAAACTCCAGTACCCATTTAGCTACCACTTAAGGATGCAAGGCAGAGTTGCGCCCTGGCTGGTCCCTTTATAGCATTCGTGCCGAAATGAAAACTGCCCTGGCCCATGTGAGGATCGAACCCACGACCTACAGGAGATGTGAATTCAATGCAACCACTACACCAAGGTGGAACCTTGATTTCCTCGGTTTTGCGATCTGCATCGAAGGGAGCGAGGATTGGAGGAGAGAGAAGAGCGAGTTAAGTTCTCTCGAATGCTGCCTCGTGGTCGGAGTTCCATGGAGGACCAGGTCATGGTAGGTGGTTAATCCCTCCCTGATCGACCAATAGGGGTTGACCCCTGGGAGTTGACGGGAAGATGGTGGGAACCCAGATTCCATGGCATTGTGGAGCGCGACTTAGTCGGGGTCATTCCTGGCCATCTTGCAGAGAGAGTTGAGGGAGAGGTCATTGAAGCCTATCATGGATTCCGAGCCCTCCGTGATGGCAGCAACCATTGCTATGGTGAGTTTTGCTTTGAGCCGCTGGAGGCGTGTGTTATCGGTGGCATCAATCGTATAGCGATCCAGGATTGTCACCAATGGTTGGTGGTCGAAAATTACAGTAAAATGGTTCTCTCGAATGCCGCCTCATGGTCGGAGTTCCATAGGAAGAAGTTTTCAAATGGAGGAGGGGGTGGAGCGGCGACATTGTAGAGGAAATGTCGGCCGAAAACGGTGCGAGTTGTTCTACGAGTCAGACGAAACTCCGCAGGTTGGTGATAATTGTCGGTTGTGGAAAACTCACGATAGCCCGGAGCTTCACCGGGTCGGCACGTATACCATCAGCCCCAACAAGGTAGCCTGCAAACTTGACTTCGTGCTGGGCGAATTGGACCTTGTTGGGATGCAGGGTGATGCCTACCTTGTGTCAGCGCTGGAGGAAGGATCGAACGCTGGCGAGGTGCTCGTCGAGAGTGTCGTTATGTAGCAGTACGTCGTTGACGAGTTTAACAAGGTTTGGCAGGTCCCGCAGGGCATCGTCGCCCCGCCAGGTGTACTCATCACCACTCGAAATGAGTCCCATAACACTCCGACGGTATTTGTAACGGCCCCAGGGCGTCACTAAGGTGGTAAGGAGTTGGGTTTGCTTCACGAGGGGTACCTGCCAGTAACCAGAAGCAGCGTCGAATACGGATAAAAACTTTGCCGATGATGGAATCCCAGAGTTTGCGGGCCGTGGGTTTGGTGTCGGATAGTAGGGAAGCTTCACCTGGCTGTTGAGGTGACAGAAGTCAACTCAAACTCTTAGTTTGCATTTGGTTTTGGGGCGACGGTCATCGGATGGGCCCAGTCGGTGGGCTCTGTCACTGGCTCGATGACCTCATGCTTCACCATCTCATCGAGGAGACGCTTAACTTCGTCCCGCATGGTGAAGGGGGTGGGCCGTGCGCCATTTACGTGGAACCATATGATGCTGTCCTTCAGTTTGACCCGCATGGGTTCGCCCGCCATGGTTGATAGGGGTTTCGAAGTATCATCGAATATATCGGCGTACTCGCTGAGGAGTTCTTCATGAACTCATGGAGTAGCCAACTTTGGGGTGGAAGGTGTCAGCGAGTTTATTTGGCGCGGAAGATCCATTGTGAGGATGTTGAGGTTCCGCATTGTCTCGAGGTTGAGGATCACCCCATCCATCACCAGGGATTCAACCACAGTGACTGGTGCCGAGTGGCCACAGTAGACAAACTGGATGTGAAACACTCCCGCAATCTCGAGGAGTTCGCCATTCGCTGCGCGTAGTTTTGGTTCGTTGTGAGGGTAGGGGAGGAGGTCCCTCTCCCTTCCTCCGAAGGATCGGTAAACTCGGCATCCCATCATGGTGGCTGCCGCGCCGCTGTTCGGGAGTACGTGCCGGACTGTACCCATGAGTTTGTCAGAGTCAGCGTGGTGGAGTTCTACCGTGATATGTTCCAGGAAACACGTTGCTGGCGGGTATTCTATTCCGCCTATTTTATTTATGCCGCATGGTGGTTGTGGATTCGACCCGCTTGTCCGAAGTATAGAGCGGGTTGGGGAAGCACAGAGGATCGAGTTTATTAGTTGTTTTTTCGCCCTCTTTCTTTCCGGCTGGTTTGGGTGTAGACTGGCAGACATTCTTAAAGTGGCTGGCCTTCCCACACGAGCCGCAGGTTGAATCCCTGGCGGGGCAATTTTGTTTGCCCGCGACGTGTTGGCGTCCGCAGTTTGGACAGGAACCTGCCGAGCTGGTGGGTTGCAGGTTCCCTGAATGCGGTTTTCGGTTGCAGGATTGCGAGCGGTCACGTCTATAATTGGAGGTGACTTTGGCGACAGGACGTCCCTTGCCGATTATAGAGTCATTTTTTTCACTCGCTTCCATGGTTTGGGCGATCCGGACACAGTCCTCCAATGTGGTTTGGGGAAGAAACTTAAGGAGTTCTGTCCGGGTCTCCGAGCTGCGGTACCAACCAAAATCTGAGTAACAATCTGGCGGTTCCGGCAGTGGTCGCAGAGTTCTGCGGCGTCAGCGAGTTCCTTGAGCGCAATTCGGAATGCATCGAAGTTTTCGTTTGGCCCTTGCCATCTGTCGTGGAACTGGACGGTCACGGCCCTAAACCGATTAGGTTCTCTGTTCGCAGAACACCGAACACTATTCTGGCCACGGAACTAGTCCAGCAGAATGCCTTTATAGAATCCTGGGATTTGTGGGACGAGAGGATCTCAGCAACTAAGCGAAAACGAACAATAGGATGTTCCTAGACCCCCCCCCAAAAATTTATCCAGAAGACTTTTCGCCATACATAATGTGTTAAAAAAGTTTACGGTTCTCCGGCTAGGGCCAATTTGAGTCAAAAAGACCGCTTCCCTAGCAACCACGTTGCTATGGAGATAAGTCCAGAACCGCTAATGCTACGGACTTGGGACCGACGCCAATCGATAGGCAGCATATTGGTTTACCTTCAAGAGATTTTTTTTGGAGCGATCAGATCATGATCTTGACCATGATCAGCAAAGATCAGTTTTGATCAGCAATCGGACACTCAAGGCTTGCTCCAATCGAAAAACTTAACATTACAAAAAGATTCAGCGACCCCACATTAGTCATGATTCCCGTTAAAAGATTTAAAAAAAAGTGAATTCTTCCCGGTCAAAACGCAAGATCATGATCGCGCAAAGATCGGACTTCGTAAAATCGTAACTAAGCATTTTGGATATAAACAATTACTGTAGGAAACGTTCAGAACACCGCCCTGAGTCGATTAAAAAAAAAATTGGCTCGATCGGACAACCGGTTCTCGAGATCTGATACCTGATCATTAAAGATCACATTTTTTAGTTTTTTCGGATTTTCTCGAAAACTTTGTTTGAGACCCCCGATTTTTTTTTTACGAATCGACTTCTATGATGAAGGGGCAACTTTTGAGCATTTCGAAATTTTCAAAAAGCGATTTGATCAGGCCGCGATCAGAAAAGATCGTGTTTTCGGTTTTATTTCGAAGACCAAGTCCTGGGAGTTCACCGTATGGAAAAACTTAACATCACAAAAAGATTCCTCACCCTCGAATTATGGGGGGTAGCCAAAATTTGGGCATAAAAAAGTTCAAGTCTAGTGGGTCAAAACTCAAGATCATGATCGCGAAAAGATCAGTATATTTAAAATCGAATCTAAGCATTTTTCTAATAAACATTCATTGTAAGAAATGTGCAATGGTCTATTCTGAGTTGATTAAAAAAAAAATTGGCTCGATCGGGCAACCAGTTCTCGAGATCAGCTTCCTGATCATAAAAGATCGTGTTTTTCGGTTTTTCCCGATTTTCTCGAAAACTTTGTTTGAGACCCCCGATTTTTTTTTTACTAATCGACTTCTATTAAGAAGGGGCAACTTTTGAGCATTTCAAAATTTTCAAAAAGCGATTTGATCAGGCCATGATCAGGAAAGATCATGTTTTCGGTTTTATTTCGAAGACCAAGTCCTGTGAGTTCACCGTATGAAAAAACTTAACATTACAAAAAGATTCCTCACCCTCGAATTAGGGGGGGTAGCCAAAATTTGACCATAAAAAAGTTCAATTCTAGGAGGTCAAAAGATCATGATCGCAAAATGATCAGTTTTTTCGTAATTACTTCTGAGCATTTTGGGGCAAAACTTTCAAACTAAAAAACATTCACTGGAGTGTTCTAAGTAGATTAAAAAATATTTCGACTCAATAGGCCTACCGGTACCGGAGATATGGTCGTCCAAATTCTGCTTCCGGTAATTCGAAAATATTTCGAAAACCCTTGATCGAATTTTTTCCTTGAAAATATGTGAATGTACAGTTAGTGGACCCGCATCTAACGATATATCACAATCCATATTTCGGATGACAGGTACCGGTGAAATCAGACTTTACCGAAAAAAATTCAAATTTTAGCTACTCATGTCTGACTATCTCGAAAACTATAATAGGTATGGAAATACTTTCACTGCAAGAAATGTTCGCCTATCCAATGCGCTTCTAACTCTGTGCTCGGATTTTGCATAGTGTCAAAACCTACAACTTAACCCCCCCAGCGGAGGGAACGAAGTGACCGGAGCGCCAGTACTATCTTTCATTATTATGAAGTAATAAGGGCGGTGGGTGGGGTAGGTGGTGAACACTATTTA
Organism: Nemertoderma westbladi; assembly: GCA_032718475.1. Classification (NCBI taxonomy): domain Eukaryota; kingdom Metazoa; phylum Xenacoelomorpha; order Nemertodermatida; family Nemertodermatidae; genus Nemertoderma; species Nemertoderma westbladi. The sequence goes on from JAUCBJ010007947.1 coordinate 11,250, forward strand.
TAGGGTGGGGGGAGGGTCTAGTATATATTACTTTAGGATATTTGATTTCTTTGCAATATAGTTTAGCTGCCTCAGTCTTATTTGTAATATGTTATACATTATACCAAATTATATCAAGTTTTAACATACTACATTGTCTACCTGTAGGAGAAATATACAATGTAGGGCTCATAATATATTTATAAATAGATTTAGTATATTTACATTGTATAACAGAGTTAATTGATACTATTACGGTATTATACTAAAGACGCCGCTTTGATATATCTGATCAAATGGCAATTTCTTGTATATTATCTATTTCACTATCTTGGGTATATCATTCAATTTCTAAAACTATAATAATAAATATTTACTTCACTTTTTGTTTACTCGCATGGATATATTAATATAAAATACGTCAGTATAATATCTTATAGGGCCAAACGCAGATTAATCGGAATAATATGTTTAATTATTATTACAATTGGCACATTGAAGTAAGTAGTACATGAGTTTGATAAAATAATTATGAATCTGTATCTTATTCTACTTTGTCTATATGATTATGTTATATAATAATGTTACTTTATCACTTTGGTTTAAACCGATCTCCTTTACTATTACTTACTACTTATACTACTACTACTACTACTATTACTACTACTGCTACTGACTACTACAGAGTTATATATTATAAGAGGATGGGGTTCGTGATTATTAGTTATTATACAAGTGCCCCTCGGCTATAGAGAGTCCACCCTCGGTTGCTTACTGGATTCCATCGATGGCAACGCTCCTTTTTGAACGGAGATGGGCCTGTAACGTGTAGAGAATCATGTCCGTTGTTGTGTCCGTGTGACGGGATCCGAGAATCCCGGTTTATCCGTTAGCTTTCCTACGCGTCCCCGCCGTGCGTGTGTGAAAAGAGTTTTAGTTGTTGACTGATCGGTGTGTATAAATAAGAGGGTATAATGTAACTGAATAGGATATAGCACAGTTGACACAGTTGATTGATGATTAAGTGTACCGGTAAATAGAATGACAATACTGCAGTACACGGAGACGGAGATGGTGGAAAGAGTCCCGGTACTGCCCTAACTAACTGACTTACTAAAGTGAATAAATATACACAAAGACCGGTAATATATTGCATGGTTGGCCACGTTGCATTACTCAGTCGATGCTTGCCCCCCCCCCCCCCCCCCCATTGGCTGATAACTCACTTCTCACCCTCCCATTTCCCTGGGTGTGTTTCCCCCTGTCGCTGTGATTCCCTCTCTCTCTCAGGGGTGTAACCCCTGACCCCTATTGTGCGTATGTCCTCTGGGGTTTCTTGTCCCCATTTTATTGGGGGTGACACGAGGTTAATTGGTAATCAACCTCGTGCTCCCAATATTGCTTAATGCCAACTTTATGGGGTTTGGTGAGGCGGAATTGAATCCGCTCACACTCCCCCCCATGCTATCTTCCCGGTGAGAAGATAGCATCAACCATAAAGTGCGCTTCAATTCCGCTGGAACTCGATCTACTATCGGGTGTGGGGTGGAGTTATTTTTTCTTGGAGTCGGCTTTCCAGGCCGCTCCCTATGGGTATGATGTCACTACCCTCTGGCGTCTCGTGTCGGGCCAATCTGCGCTTCTTTCACACAACTTTTGTTTCCCCAACACTCTCACCACTCTAACTCCGCTCTAACTCCGCTCTTACTCTCTCCCCACACCTGAATCGCACTCTCCTGCTGTTAGCTTATTCAATTCCGCTAACCTCCCCATAAAGTGAGCCTTAAGCAATATTGGGGAACACGAGGTCGACTATCAATCAACCTCGTGTCACCCCAACAAAGTGGGAAGGGGAAACCCCAAAGAACACACACACAATAGGGGTCAGGGGTTACACCCCTGAGAGAGAGGGAATAGCAGGGGTAAAGGGAAGCACTCCAAAGGGAGGTAAAAGGGCGACAACAGGGTTATTAGCCAATGGGGGGAAGGCATCGGCTGAGTAGTGTTATGCGGCCAACTGTGCAATATATATTACCAGTCTTTATGTCATTTGTCCAGTTATCCCAGTACAGTCAGGCAGTACGGTGACAGTTAAGACCGTCACCGCCGTCACCAACTACCTATATTATAACATACCGGTAACCTGTTACCTTAGTAGTGTCCTTGTTAATTGTCCTTGTTAATGATATATGTGTGATACGATATAAATGTAAATGAGAAACAGTAACAGATAGCTGTTACTGTTTCTCATTTACATTTATATCGTATCACACATATATCATTAACAAGGACACTGGAATGAACTATTACCTTTTCCATTCACACGGCGGGGACGCGTACAAAAACAACACCGGATAAACCGGGATCCTCTCGGATCCCGTCACAGTCTTAACTCTAGGAGCTGCCGGGCTGTAACTACTAAAGATGAGTCAAGAAAGAGAGACGACACCGCCGCGGACCCCGGACGACAACCTAACGATCCGCGAGGCCACGGCGAGACGGTATCGACCCACGAGGCCGGATTCGTCAACGACGAATGATCCGGCAATCCAAACGGAAGGGGGCCGTCTACAACGAGAAGGGAGAGACGAGTCGAGAGGGGAAAGAGACGAGTTGACACACAGCGGCGGTCGACGTGCCGATGTCGCCGGCCAGCCACAGGCCGAGGGCGACGGACGGCCCACCGGAATGGCGACGGTGGGGCCGTCGGTATGACGCCGGACACGGAGAGAAAGAGGGGATGTCGGCGACGAGGACGTCGGAGTTAGCGACCGGCTCCGACGGGCTTACAACGCCACGAGGGAACAGTTGAGGGAAGCTAAGGAGGGAGCAGAACTAGACGAGGTAAAGTTAGAAAAGCGGCTAGGTGAGTCGAACAGATATTTTGCTTACCTAGTGCGTTTTGGGCAGCAAGAACTAGCGAGAGAGCGAGAGGGGTTGCCAGCGAACTGATTGAACTATGGGAGTGAAGGGGTATGCAGCCTAGTGTAGTGTACATAGGGCCATACTTAGTCGATGCCCGGGGAGTAAAATTAGTGGGTTGGAGGAGACCGCAGGAGGGCGAATCCGAGGTTAGCCCCGAGGATTCAGTCTCGTCGGTCGGAGGAAGTCCCGGGAGGCGGGGGAAAGTTGGTGGGATGGAGGGGCGGCGGGAGTCCGTCGCAACCGATAAGTCGCTACAAGAGAAGTTCGCTACATCCTCCGCAAAAGAAAGAAGGGTGTGGGAGATAAATCTGAGGTATAAATTAATAATGGTGGCAACAGACCAGAAAGAGTTAGAGAGGCGACTGAGGGAGGAAACCGCATTGTTGGAGAGAGAAAGAGAGTGGGTGAGGGAGTATAGAGAGAGAGCCAAGGAGTGTAGAGAGAGAGCTGAGGAATGTAGAGAGCGGGAGATGAGCGAGCCGGCGAGGCGGTTTGAGATGGTTGCGAGAGGGGCAGAGTTGGCCGAGCAGAGTACACGAGGGAGAGAAATAGAGGGTAAGCGCTACTAGAGTGGCTTACGCAATATCAAGCCAAACTGAATCAGCGCTGACTAGAACTGGCGCGGTTGGAACTATCAGAGAGTGAGACCCCACTTACAGGCACCGGGCGAGAGAACCAGAACTGGTGTAGCCGTATGGGCGGGGGGGGGGTAGTAGTAGAACGTTAGGAAATGTAGGTATTAATAGTACCGTAGTAGATAACCCTAATCCCTTTATTACAGGAAATATTTTACGTGGTAGTAGTAATTTAAATTTAAATACAATATATAATCTAAATAATAATTTCAATTCAAACGCGCAAAATAATTCGAATAATAATTTAAATTTAGAAAATAATAATAATTTAAATAATTTAAATAATAATCCCGTTTCAAATTCTAATAACTCTAATATTTTAATTGATTTTGGGGATTTAATTGATCTAACAGATAATATTGCGAATGGTGCTATTAATATGAACGTGTCGCACGTACATAACCCGGCAGACGGGGGCCTGGCAGGCCACGTAGTTAGTAGGCAGGAAGTGGCGGGGTTGAGCCAACCCGACGGCGGCCTGGTAGGCCACGTAGTTAGTAGGCAGGAGGTAGCGGGGTTGAGCCAACCCGAGGTGGGCCTGATAGTCCACGCAGTAGTAGAGAGAGAGGCAGGGGTGAATAGACCCAGTCGCAGTAGGGTTAGTGCGTCGACTAGAGAGGGGTGTAGAAGCGAAGTAAGGGATAGTGAAGTAAGATGTGGCGAGTGTGGGGGGGGGGGGCTACGGGCGCCCCACCACGGAAGATTAGTGGCGAGAGGGGGGAGGTAGAGAATGTCCGACAAGAGGGATGCAGGAGTGTAGTAAGAGATAGTGAAGTTAGAAATGTCGGGTGGGGGGGGGGGGCCACAGGCGCCCCACCACGAGAGGGGGGGGGGGCAGAGAGTGTCCCACAGGCATCGGCGGATAATGCGCGGGCCGAATTAGGTAAACCGCAACACCCGGCGATGGAGAATAATAGGGGGATTGCGAGTATCCCCAGCGGCGTGCGATCGAGCAGAGAGAGACAGGTTGACGTCGTGAGAGGGCGGGCGACGGAACGTCGAGCCCAGTCAGAAGAGAGAAGATTAGTAGAGTTTAACCGGGAGGTCGACGAGAGATCTCACAAGCGGGAATACTGCAATGTGAAGAGAAGATAGTAGAAGAAGTGTCGTCGCGAACGATAGGAGAGCGAGGATGGATAACGAGCCGTCGACAAAAGAGATGGAGTTAGGGAGTCAGTGGGGTTGAACTTCGGGAGATTGCTGTCGCCCCGGAGAAACGCACCGCACGCCAAGAGAGGGGTACAGGACGTACCGATACAAAGTCAAGAACAGGAGAGGGGATCGAAGAGAAGCTTCCCGACGGGATATAGCTGCCGATTGAGAGTGCGGTAGTCGCGGGGAGATTCGAGATTCGCGAAGATTAAACTTCGGTTCGAAAGGGCACATGCAGACTGCAGGACATACTGTAGGCCTTACTGCACATAATATTATAGGCCATGCTGGGAGAGATAGAATAGGTGATAGGGTAGCGCTGACGATGTGATTAAACCCGGAAGCCGCGGAGTAAATACCGGTAGGTAGGCAAGAAGTGGGTAGGCCTATATCGGTACGGCAGCATGACTATAATACACAGGGACATAACATATATCCAGGGGAGGGGAGAGTTATTGCAGATAGATGTATGATTGTATGGGCCCCAATATATTAACATCAACCCCAGTACCAAATATACCGGTGGGGGGGGGGGGGGGGACAGGGTGACATTCCCCCATCACAATATCAACAATATACTCGAACAGCAATGAGAACATCGAACCCCCTGGACGAGAACAGGTCGTGCGGACAGTCGCGGCCACACGCGGCCATACAGGGGGCTACAAGCCCACAGTTAGCTGGTAGTAGGGCCACACCGTGGCAGGGACAGAAAGAAAATAACACCACAAATAAACACAATCCCAGTATACCCAGTAGGCCGAGTACAGTCAACCAAAACACAAAATCGGTAGATATAAACCTACGCGCAATACATGAAGGATAATACAGGAAACGCTATAATCCAGGATTCGAATGTCAATTACATCGGGACGGAACCCATAAGACCAAGAGTTGTAAGCACTGGCAAGCGTTGCCTAAACAAGATCGTATAGCCTACACAGACGCAATCGGACTATGTCATCGATGTGTGGTAGAAGGACACAGACCCGGAGAGTGTAGAGAAACAGCAGCTACAAGCACGACAGTGGCAGGAAAGAAGAGAAAAGTACTACCCGAGGAAGTAACAGTTAGAGAGTGGGCGGGGGAGAATGGATATCCCAGCAAGTATCGGTATGGAGATAGAGAGGAGCGGACGGCAAGATGTCCGGAGGACAAACCGGAGGAGCGTCCGGTGGAGTGTCAGGAGTGTCCAGAGGAGTGTCCGGAAGAGATGCCGGTCCGGTTGAGAGGCATACCGATAAGGGGGAGGTCGAGTAAGAAGACAAGATGGAAAGGGAGAGGATGTGAGAGGATTAGACCAGGGGCAGAGAGGCCCGTGGGTGGACATAATAAAGGAGTCAGGAAAGTAGGAGGCGTGTTGCATACGCACGCGGGACTAACAGAGTGCGAGGGGGCATTACATGGGCAGACGTTGTAAGACGTTAGTAAGAGGGTACGTAGTACCGTTAGTTAGTAGAGTGAGTTACAGAAGTGAGTACGGGGGTACGTAGGACCATTAGTTAGAGAGAGAGTAAGCGTTAGCGGGCACGTAGTACCGCTAGTTAGAGAGAGAGTCAGAGACGTTCGGTAGTCAGAGAGTAGTACCGCTAGTTAGATAGAGATGTAGGCAGTAAGAGGGTACGTAGTGACCGTTAGTTAGAAAGTTAGTAGAGCAGTAGAGGGTTGTGAGCACCGTAAGCGCCACGTAGGAAGTAGTAAGCAGAGTGGTTGTGGGCACCGCAAGCGCCACGTAGTTAGAGTTTGTAGGGGATGCGTCCAACTAAGTTGGGGCACGGGCGTGATGATGTGTTTGAGGTAAGAGCAGCGTATGTTAATTAGGGTGGGTGCCGGGCACAAGAGGTGCCGGGCACAAGAGTTAGTAGTAGAGTTAGTTGAGTTAGTAGAGAGTTAGTAGAGTTAGTAAGAGTTAGTAAGAGTTAGTAGTAGAGTTAGTTGAGTTAGTAGAGAGTTAGTAGAGTTAGTAAGAGGTAGTAGTTCACATAATTAACGTACCGACTCTGCCGGCACTCAGAGCGTCACGTGCAGGCGAGGAGACGTGAGGGGGGTAGGATGTGGATAGAGTAGAATAGTAGAGACGGGCACATAGGTTTCCAGGTAGTAGAGTTAGAGAGTTAGAGGTGGTAGAGTAGTAGAGAGGGCACATGGGGTGCCAGGCAGTAGAGTAGTAGAGAGGGCACATAGGGTGCCAGGTAGTAGAGTAGTAGAGAGGGCACATAGGGTGCCAGATAGTAGAGTGGTTGTGGGCACCGCAAGCGCCACATAGTTAGAGGAGTCAAGTAGAGTTAGAGAGTAAGTAGACTTAGAAGAGTTAGAGAGAGTTAGTAGAAGTAGAGAGTTAGTAGCAGAATAGAAGTAGTAGTAGAGTGGTTGTGGGCACCGCAAGCGCCACATAGAGGGAAGTAGTAGTAGAATGGTTGTGGGCACCACAAGTGCCACGTAGATAAAGGTGGTAGCAGAGTTAGAGTTAGTTAGACTTAGTAGAGCTAGTTAGAGTCGGAGAGTTAGTAGAGAGTAAGAGAGTTAGATAGTTAGCAAGTAAGTAGTAGGTAGATAGTATGATAGCACAGGGGTAGCATTAGAGATTAGGGCCTTAGGGAGTGGTAGAGAATAGAGAGGAGTATGGAGAGAAGTTAGAGTGCGATTCAGGTGTGGGGAGAGAGTAAGAGTGGGGAGAGAGTAATAGCAGAGTTAGAGTGAGAGATTAGAGTTATAGTGGAGAGCTTTTAAAATTGTGTGAGAGTCCACAATTGGCCCAACACGAGACGTCAGATGGGTAGCGTTATCATACCCATGGGGAGCGGCCTGGAAAGCCGACTCCAAGAAAAATAGACCCACCCCACACCCGATACTAGATCGGGATCCAGCGGAATTGTAGCGCACTATAGGTGGATGCTATCTTATCACCGGGAAGATAGCATGGGGGGGAGTGTTAGCTTATTCAATTCCGCTAACCACCCCATAAAGTGAGCCTTAAGCAATATTGGGGAACACGAGGTCGACTATCAATCAACCTCGTGACGCACAATAGGGGTCAGGGGTTACACCCCTGAGAGAGAGGGAATAGCAGGGGTAAAGGGAAGCACTCCAAAGGGAGGTAAAAGGGCGACAACAGGGTTATTAGCCAATAGGGGGAAGGCATCGGCTGAGTAGTGTTATGCAGCCAACCGTGCAATATATATTACCAGTCTTTATGTCATTTGTACAGTTATCCCAGTACAGTCAGGCAGTACGGTGACAGTTAAGACCGTCACCGCCATCACCAACTACCTATATTATAACATACCGGTAACCTGTGCTATCTGTTACTGTTTCTCATTTACATTTATATCGTATCACACATATATCATTAACAAGGACACTGGAACGAACTATTACCTTTTCCATTCACACGGCGGGGACGCGTACGAAAACAACACCGGATAAACCGGGATCCTCTAAGATCCTGTCACACCTGCACTCTTTCTCGCCAGCAACTCCATACTCCTCTCTACTCTCTGCCACTCCCTAAGGCCCTAATCTCTAATGCTACCCCTGTGCTATCATACTATCTAACTCTCTAACCTACTAACTACTTACTACCTTCTAACTCTCTAGCTTACTAACTACCTACTATCTAACTCCCTTTTCTACTAACTCCAACTAGCTCTCTGACTAACTCCTACTAACTCTTCTAAGTCTACTAACTCTAACTCTACTAAGTCTACTAACTCTTACTACTTCTAGCTCTAACTAAAAACCTCTAACTTTCTACTAACTCTAACTAGAACTCTCTAACTCTCTACTAACTCTATCTCTACTGCTACCTCTAACTCTGCTACCACCTCTATCTTCGTGGCGCTTGTGGTGCCCACAACCACACTCTGCTACTACCTACGTCTATGTGGCGCTTGCGGTGCCCACAACCACTCTACTACTACCTCTACTCTGCTACTACCTCTATCTTCGTGGCGCTTGCGGTGCCCACAAACACTCTCTTACTACTTCCTCTATGTGGTGCTTGCGGTGCCCACAACCACTCTGCTTACTAGCACCCTATGTGCCCGTCTCTACTACTCTACTACCTGGCACCCTATGTGCCCTCTTTACTACTCTACTACCTCTACATCTCCACCTCCACTACTACCTCTATCTACGTGGCGCTTGCAGTGCCCACAACCACTCTGCTGCTACCTCTATGTGGCGCTTTCGGTGCCCACAACCACCCTCTGCTACTACTTTCTACGTGGCGCTTCCGGTGCCCACAACCACCCTACTACTACCTCTATCTACGTGGCGCTTCCGGTGCCCACAACCACTCTACTACCGTGGTATGTCTATACCACACTCCCTATACCCCGCCGCCTTCTAACCTAACTATCTTCTAACTACTCACTATCTTCTACTACTTCTAACTTCTACTAACTGTTTCTTCTAACTATTGCTTTCTACCTTCTACTTTTATTTTATTATTTTATTATTTATTTTTAATTAAATAATTAATTTTTGTGGGAAGGGCGTCTCGCCCTCATTCCCACCCCCCTCAGTCCAAAATTTTGGACGACTAAACTCTGAGGTGCCCCTTCTTCCAGTAGGCACTCTCCCACTGCCCTCCTATACGTCCTCTCACTCTTCACCACACTTTCTTCGCCAGTTCCAACTGACCAGGAATTGGTTCTCCCTCTTCCGCCACCCTAAAATCGGGTCTCTCCACCGCCTTCTTAACTTCCTCGCCACTTGGCATCAAAATGCCACCTCTCAACTTGTCGTCTCCTGGCTGCAGAATGAAAAGAAAGTGAAAGAACAGGCAATATAGAAGGTACAATAATAGTCATATCCCTTTCCATCCTGTCTTCCTACTCGAGCTCCCCCTTGTCGGTATGCCTCTCAACCGGACCGGCGTCTCTTCCGGACACTCCTCTGGACACTCCTCTAGACACTCCTTCCGACACTCCTCCGGGCACTCCTCCGGTTTGTCCTCCGGACATCTCGCCGTCCGCTCCTCTCCATCCCCATACCGATACTTGCTGGGAAATCCATTCTTCTCCGCCCACTCTCTTACTTCTACTTCCCCATCTGGCTTATCTACCGTTTCTGGTCTCTCTTCTGCGTCCTCTGCGTCTTCGGTGCCTGGTAACATGCACCCTGATGTCTCCGTCACTCTGGATGGAATCTTGGTTTTAACTGGGCCGCTAAGCGTCCATCCGAATGGTGTGAGGATCGCCGTCGGGTCCCGCTGCCTGTCTTCACCAAAGACCG
>JAUCBJ010007948.1:0-31309 GCA_032718475.1 Nemertoderma westbladi
CTCCTTTATGCTGCATGGAGGTGGCAAGTTTTCTTGATCAATGACCTAGAATACCTGACCTGACCTGGGATATATAATTCATAGGCATATAGACATATTATAGAGGCATATATATAGAGGCATATTCAATAGGCATATATAATTCATAGTTGCTTTACTAATAATTCGGTTATATTAGCAATATCTAGCAGAGTATTAGGTAATCTCGAACGCAAATTAGTAGTATCATATTAAATATAATTTTGTTTATTGTTTTGGTTAGATAATGTAATATCTACATTGTAAACAGCTTCTTCCCATAATATTTTTAATCTAATGTTATTGTTTTAACCCCCAATACATTCAGTCAGTTTCTATAGTATCATTTATTCCATAATTTATTGTAACATTACTCAACGCCGTTAGTATTAACAGCGAGTTGTTATTTAGCACTTTACAACCTTAGAGGACATTATCATTGTATTGGCCTGTACATTTAGTATTGTATTTTGTGTTAGTAGTTAAGTAATGTCCCGTTAGCGGACATTACTTAACACCGTCATTGGTTACCACGTTACCACCTTTTGCATTACCTACCGGTGGTTATATAGCTATTAATAACCAGTAGGGCCTAGCTACAGTATATTATTATAACATGGCTCCAAACGCCGCGATAAATATACGCTAACTTATTACAACATAATTTATGTCATTTTTCCATTTATTTATACAGCAACTAATTGAATTTGTGCAATTTCTATCACTAATATATATACAATCATTTCGTAATGTTACAATTTTGGAATAAAACTACATACATACTTGTTGCAAAGTACTTTACAGTGTTCTGATCCTCGTGGCTTTATTTTCACTCACTCGCTACGTTCGTTCGTGTAACAAAGTCACTCGGATCATCACACTGTAAAGTGCTACTTTACACAGAAGTATGTAAATAGTTATTATTATTGCAGATAAGGGGGGGGGGGGGGGAAACTGGACGCAATAAAAATTCATCCCTCTCCAGGGGAAATTGGACGCAAATAACAGATGATTACTCTTAAAAATAAAACTGTAAGCTGTTCTATTGTGTTTAGTTTATTGTTTTGGTTTATATAACGTGTCACTGTAACCTGCTCCTTTCCCTAACCCCCCCCCCCCCCCCCCCCCCGCTGTCTCTATTATTAATTAATAGCGTTTACAACTGCTCTATTATTTATAATTATAATTGCTGCTTTACTATTCACCAATAATGAATTTTACGTAATATTATTTATTGTTGATATAATAGCGTTTATTTCAGCCCTATTATATTTTATCGCTATTATATATTACTCAAGTATTTATAACTGGTTTAGGAATAATTAAGAACCATTTTTAATATAATATATTGTTGATACAATAGTAATTCTTTATGAATAATTTTCTACACTAGAAATTATCATTTAATATAATATTGTTTATCGATACTGAAATATAATTTTATAGGATGTATTTATGATTTATATAATGCTACAATAATAGTTTAGCCCCTAGAATATCATTTTATTATGATGTATACTTTTATTGATTGATTCATCAATAAAATGATTATTGATCATTAACAATTTAAATTATTATTACCCCATTCGCAGGCAGACTGCTTGCTATGTAGTGCTATTATAATATTTTTACTTACCAATTAAATTACTAACATAAATTAACCCGTATATGTATGTATTAAATTTAGTTTGGAAATATCATAATGAATCTTTAATAAACTCATAGTGTAAAGAAGTTTTATTGTTGATAAAATAAAGTTAATTATTATTAATTTGTCGATGTTATTTTATAATTTATTTGATTTGGGGGACTAATGAGACGCCTCCAATGTTATAGAGTGTCTGGTTGGAGATGTGTGTATTGTACTTGACACAATGAACCCGGCGTAGCATTCTTGTGAATGTGCCATCCAGAGATTTGGTGTCCTCAGCAGTTAGAGCCCAGCATAGACTCCCATAGAGGAGTACTGGAAATACTGCTGCCCTAAATAATCGGACCTTAAGTTTCCGATGAATTCCAAGTGATTTCCAAATACTGGCAAGCACATTCAAAGCTGCCCATGCCTTTCCCTTACGTATTCGAAGGTCCTCACCTGACTTCTGGATCCATGATCCCAGGTAACAGAAGTCGTCCACATGCTCAAGCATACCATCCATTGATGTTATGCTCATTCGGTCAGAGACTTCCTGAGTACTTTCAAAGTTAACTGCCAAAATATTGGTCATTTTGGAGTTAATAAATAGACTAGAAGCAGCCTGTTCTAATGAGCCGAGGAGCCGTTGGGCTTCCTCTAGTGATTCTGAGAGTATTCCTAAGTCATCGACCATGTCTAGATCAGTTAGGTACTTCGCAGGATTTCCTCGACTTCTGGAGCCAGTAGGTGGAGTTATCATCACCCCATCATCATTATGATGATCTAAGGACATGCGTAGAACATAGTCAACCACAATTATAAACAAGTAGACTCCCCATAAAACTTCGAATGGTTCTGTGTCACCGTCAACAGTAGACACAAGTTGTCGAACCATCGTATACTGATCTGATTGCTTCAATAATCTCATCAGGAATCCCATATAATGAAAGTATGCTGAACATACGTGAGCGAGAGACTGAATCAAAGGCCTTGAAGAAGTCAACAAAGATAATAGCCAGAAGCCTGTCTTTCTTATTTGATAACTCTTCAATTATCCTTCTAAGTGCTAAAATGGGCTCCATGGTCCCACGACCTTTAAGGAACCCATTCTGATTTCCACGGAGCAGTCTCTCAATGGGATCCCTGATGCGATTTAATATAATTCTATTGTATAGATTTGCAGCAATCGAGATCAATGAAATTCCCCGAAAAGAACCATATAAAGTTAGGGTTGCCCTTCTTGGAACTGGCACCAACTTATTTGTTTTCATTTCTTGTGGGACTCTTGTCGTTCTGTACATGTCTACTATGATGCGATAGATGAGCTTTAAACACTCAGGTATTTTAAAGACCTCAGGGGGCACACCCTCTAACATGAGAGCTAAGCACTGCATAAGTTAGAGAGCTAAGTCATGAGAGCTAAGCACTGAGTTAATCACTGCATAACAACGTTGATTCTTGGTAATATTTTATGTTATAATTAATTAATATTATGTTCTTTATTTGCTATAATAAATTTATATTTTTATAACCTTGCTGAAGTTGTAATTTATAGCGGATATATTAGGCAAATAATTCGTAGTTTTTGTATTACTTAATGGATTACTAATGAACTTTATATTTACATTATTTACATACAACTTTTATACCCACCACCAACACTGTCAATAAATTCTAAAAAGGCAAAAAGGGCGGTATATTTTAAATATTGTGTTTTAATTTAATTGTTATGTGTTATAATTCGAGACAAGGGGGGGGGGGGGGGGGGGGAGGACTGGACTCAAAACCCCTCCTTGGCGAATTAATATCCCGTCTCAATGTTAATTTCTCAATTTAGGGATAGGAGCAGGATACAGTGGCATGTTATTTTAACCAAAACAATAAACTAAACACAATAGAACAGGTTACAGTTTTAGTGCAGTCAAAATAGGCGAAAAAAAGGCTCGGACAAATTGCAACAAAATTTAATTTAATATTTTCTAGGCCCAAATTTTATGCTTATCAACATATCAAAAATCGGCCCAAATCGGGTTGTTGGAACTTGGATAAAAATACCATTTCACCATGGCACCAGAAAGTCATACGTAAATCACCCCTTTCCTATAATCCTACGGAATTCTAACCTTGACCTACCCCACCCAAGTCACTATTAGGAAACTCTGTAATTATATTGTCCTTTTAAGCATAAATGTTTTTTTCTAGATTCAGCATTGAAGTGGAAAAGCAGTTGTCCTGTAACCTAGGTAATAAGAAAATAATATCACCTATAATGTTTCTTCAGTTCAATTATGGTTACTATTATTTTAAGGGGGGTATCACCCCAAATCTATTTTTTTCTATTTTTAAAGCTACTGTTTTGAAACTTTAACACAATTATCTGTGATCTTTAACTAAGAAAAGTGAGTATGGATACCTTCACAAACCATTTTGTTCGAAAAATATGGGACTTTTTGTGCAAGTCGGATTTTTCCACAATTTGGAAAGATTTTGCGGATTTTTATGAAAAATATCTCATGTAGAAAGATCTGTAGTACCAACCGGGTTGCAGTTCTCGGTCCAAGAGTTTGGCCCAATGAACCTAGATATATAGGCTAAGTTCTGTGAAAATTTCAACACAAAATTGTTGTTTTTGAAAAATTTATGAGGGTTTTAGTATGTTCGGGTTATATTTCGGGCATCATATATTTTGAGATAGACAAAGAGAAGCAGTTACATAATGGATCATAGAACATTCAAATGGACATATTTTACATAACCAATACTCACAATTGTAGCCCTAGGATTGTAGCTGAACATTTTGGTATATGTTTGATAAAAATTGGGCGAAAAAAAAAAGTAGTAGGGAATTTAGTGATGATAAATGTCAACATCGACAAACTGAGAAAAATGTTGTTTTATACAGAGAGTCATGAATATAAGCAATAAATTATGTTGTTGAAAAGTTCTGTTTTGTGGTTGAAAATTATTCAATGGTAAAAACCGATGTCACCATATGGAAGCCCTTCTATGAAACCACAAAAGTATAAGAAAAAAAAATTTAAAAAATTTTCAGAAAATTTGAAAATTTTGCAGTCGCTTGGGGTGATACCCCCCATAAAAAGAAACCCATTTAGGATCTAGAACCTCACATGTTGCTATGTTCAGACCATAATTTGCCAGCCAATCATGTAATTTCCTGTTGCCATGGCAACCAAAATTATTATTTAATATGTGAAAATTCCATCGCAAACATTTTATATCTATTTCAGATGCACATCAATATGTTACATAGTCAACATTCATGATCACAAGCGAAGTCATTATTATGTTGTTACCATAGCAACGGGCATTTTTTAGTATTTATGTAGTTTTAGTAACGTATTTGGTATTTTATTGACATTGGAAGTTAATCATATTAAAGATTATTGAAAAAAATTGTGTGGAGTCTGCTACAGTTATTTTATTTAACAAAGTCTTGAATTTTGACCATAGCAACGGAAGTTTGATCCTAATTCGGGAGTGACTTGTTAAAATTATTCCAAATTCGGTTTAATGTACATTTCAGTATTTTGTAGCATGGGATTCTGTAGAAAATTACAAAATTATATTCGAATGACCTTAATATACTTAGCAACGAAAGTTTTCCTTAGCAACCGGGGTCTTTTAGTACCAACATCGCGTTATTAACGTGATACATGTTTTTTAATGAGCTTTGACGTTTAAATAACAGCAGTAAGTTCTCAATGGCAACGTTGAAAGAGTTATCAAGACCATTGTCGATGTAGCACATATTGATGCAGATGCCTCTACATTCTTGGCATGCAGTCGAACAGTGTTTTTGCGGCAAGAACATCGCAGAGAAGTGCACCGAGTCTTGCATTTGCATCTTATCGCATTTAAAAGATATTGTCGTGCCGGCAATATATCTGCCATTATAGGCATAATAATCAAGAGTTAATTGTAATTTATTTATTAATCAAGCACGTTAAGTGACAGTGACAAAGTATGTAAATAACTAAAAAGCTACAAGACCTAGACGTTGCATGCAATCAGTGATCAGCTGACGGCAGCCAGCTGATCGGTAGGTTTCGCCCCGCAACTGAAGGCATTCTCAGGAGGCCGAACCAGGAAATGTAGAGAGAGAGATTCCCAAAGGGGGACGGAACATGTAATGAAATGAAGATATGTCTGTACTGTAACTAACCACTGGGAAGCAGCACCGTAAACTTGCGCCAGTCACGTTTTTGCTTGTTGATAACCGACTTGCGTGTTTGGATGTAATACATTTCAAGCTTTTGCAAGACATTGTTGTCGACAAATAAATGTCATTCCATTGGTGTAAGCTTGTTACCTCTCTAGTTCTGCACCTGGTGATACACTCGGAGGCTGTGGAACTTGGATGAAGATGCTATTGGGGGTAGGCAACATGGCTGGACTACAGCAGATTTTGATGAGGTCTTGTCCACAAATTTACGAAGCCTGACATTATTAATAGTCCCACGAGCATGGCCTTTATAAATTTGAACCAGGGCTTTCTCTCCCGCCTTTATAACTTCCTCTTTAGTGCACCCAGAATTTAGAAATATTTTGGCCTGTAATACGAAGTCATTATCGCTTTTAATTAAACACAGTGCATCAAACACAGTTATCCCAATTCCATATAGTCCGGAGTTGTATCACAACCTAATAGAGCATATGAAAAATATATTTTCACAAACGATAGAGCCAAGTAAAGACCGAGTTAGAACAATGTCCCAGCAATGACTTTGTTTTTGAGATGTCTTTTTAGGTTCAGGCTTGAAATAAACCTTATTTTTATACTACATTATTACAATGGTATATGAGTAACACAAGGATGTCAGTATCATCACCAATAACAACAGTATCACTATTTGCTGCTGAAGAAATTTCCATCTGGACGGTAGTTACATCAGCATCAGCTTCAGCATAATTTATAGTGCATCCTATTTGTGTGAGGTTTTCCCCAAGCATTATGTATAAATGCATGTTTATTATGAATTACAGTATTAGATAAAAATTCCCCTTTCTTCATTTGTAATTTCATGTTTGTGAAAAATATACAGTAACGATGCAGAAAACTTGGTAATTATTTGAAAACTCTCCGCTACGTTGTGAAACTTTTGTGAAACCATTGTTAAGGTAACTCTTTGTTGCTATACAAATGTTGTATGTATATTAGGGCGGTGCGTTTTTTACTTTTTTTTCGATTTCATTGTTCTACCGGTGCACAAAAGTTGCCAAATGGTAAAAAAAATAAGGCAAAAAAATTTCTTTAAATTTCATCAATATCTTCACGGATCCCAAGAGGGTTGAAATTTTGTGCCATCGCGATGCACCATAATTAAATGTATAACAATATAACACATTGATGAAAGATCAATGACTCAAAAAAGAACTTCCTGCATGCATCAAATGTCATCAAATGGGTCCAAACAGAGTTAGATACCAAAATTTTAATTTTTGGGTCAAGGGAACTTGTGCCACAGGCACATGGACAGAACCTACCCTTTGGCGCAAGTGATGATTATTCTCAATTTACGCGATGGCCAACTTTGAGTTCCCCTACTGCATTAATATTATGCTCATTAGAACCGCAATGTCCGATTTAGTGGGGGTAGACAACTACAAAACAAACGTAGAGCGAATAGTTCTTGAGATATCGCAGAAAATGTGAAGTCCGGCACAAGTCTACATTACCGCCTTGATGTGATATGGACAAAGGTTGAGATTTTAAATTATTTTTGTATTATTTATGAAATTATTTACAGCCAATAAACATACTTATATACTTTTCCTTGAAATCTCGTTGCGAGGGATTCCAAAGGATCCTCCGCTCATTGAAGCAGGTTGCTTCTAGTGATGGTCGATTTGTAAACTCCAAGAAGACAATAATATTATCACAGTAAACTTTGACAGCTATCAAGAAATGTCGGACCGTAAGGGCATAAGCTCTAGGGTTGGCTTGTATGAGCATGTGAATAACTTCTGCTTCTTGGGATTTTGGATCCGGAAGTCAGCTGGAGAAGTCGCGATTTAGAAGGTGCGAGTTGTGGCGGCGCAATTTTGTCGACAAGCCGGCTCAGAATTCTTAATATATATGTAATACATATATTAGTAGTAGTCGTAGTAGTTTTTACAGTTGCAGATATACTACTGCAACTTTTCAGTAACTTTGTAGAAACTCTGCAGTAGTATTTTCCGTCCATGCCTTATCATGAACGGAAAATATTTAACGAACAACGACTTGTTACTTCATATCTGCAATTAGTAAAAGCAGCGGGTTTTCAAATTTGGCTTCCCAAGCTTATTAAATCCCGCAATATCGTCAGTTTCCTCGTGTTTTAAAAAAAAACCCCGCCACTCGATTCTGGGCACCTTGTTAGCCCTTATTTAATTGTTTCTAACCCAACCATATTTACGAGAACGACAGTCCTTATTTAATTGTTTCTAACCCAACCATATTTACGAGAACGACATCCCTTATTTAATTGTTTCTAACCCAACCATATTTACGAGAACGACAGCCCTTATTTAATTGTTTCTAACCCAACCATATTTACGAGAACGACAGTCCTTATTTAATTGTTTCTAACCCAACCATATTTACGAGAACGACAGCCCTTATTTAATTGTTTCTAACCCAACCATATTTACGAGAACGAGAGCCCTTATTTAATTGTTTCTAACCCAACCATATTTACGAGAACGACATCCCTTATTTAATTGTTTCTAACCCAACCATATTTACGAGAACGACAGCCCTTATTTAATTGTTTCTAACCCAACCATATTTACGAGAACGACAGCCCTTATTTAATTGTTTCTAACCCAACCATATTTACGAGAACGACATCCCTTATTTAATTGTTTCTAACCCGACCATATTTACGAGAACGACAGCCCTTATTTAATTGTTTCTAACCCAACCATATTTACGAGAACGACATCCCTTATTTAATTGTTTCTAACCCGACCATATTTACGAGAACGACAGCCCTTATTTAATTGTTTCTAACCCAACCATATTTACGAGAACGACATCCCTTATTTAATTGTTTCTAACCCAACCATATTTACGAGAACGACAGCCCTTATTTAATTGTTTCTAACCCGACCATATTTACGAGAACGACATCCCTTATTTAATTGTTTCTAACCCAACCATATTTACGAGAACGACAGCCCTTATTTAATTGTTTCTAACCCAACCATATTTACGAGAACGACAGCCCTTATTTAATTGTTTCTAACCCAACCATATTTACGAGAACGACAGCCCTTATTTAATTGTTTCTAACCCAACCATATTTACGAGAACGACAGCCCTTATTTAATTGTTTCTAACCCAACCATATTTACGAGAACGACAGCCCTTATTTAATTGTTTCTAACCCAACCATATTTACGAGAACGACAGCCCTTATTTAATTGTTTCTAACTCAACCATATTTACGAGAACGACAGCCCTTATTTAATTGTTTCTAACCCAACCATATTTACGAGAACGACAGCCCTTATCTAATTGTTTCTAACCCAACCATATTTACGAGAACGACATCCCTTATTTAATTGTTTCTAACCTAACCATATTTACGAGAACGACAGCCCTTATTTAATTGTTTCTAACCCAACCATATTTACGAGAACGACATCCCTTATTTAATTGTTTCTAACCCAACCATATTTACGAGAACGACAGCCCTTATTTAATTGTTTCTAACCCAACCATATTTACGAGAACGACATCCCTTATTTAATTGTTTCTAACCCAACCATATTTACGAGAACGACAGCCCTTATTTAATTGTTTCTAACCCAACCATATTTACGAGAACGACAGCCCTTATTTAATTGTTTCTAACCCAACCATATTTACGAGAACGACATCCCTTATTTAATTGTTTCTAACCCGACCATATTTACGAGAACGACAGCCCTTATTTAATTGTTTCTAACCCAACCATATTTACGAGAACGACAGCCCTTATTTAATTGTTTCTAACCCGACCATATTTACGAGAACGACAGCCCTTATTTAATTGTTTCTAACCCAACCATATTTACGAGAACGACATCCCTTATTTAATTGTTTCTAACCCAACCATATTTACGAGAACGACAGCCCTTATTTAATTGTTTCTAACCCAACCATATTTACGAGAACGACAGCCCTTATTTAATTGTTTCTAACCCAACCATATTTACGAGAACGACATCCCTTATTTAATTGTTTCTAACCCAACCATATTTACGAGAACGACAGCCCTTATTTAATTGTTTCTAACCCAACCATATTTACGAGAACGACAGCCCTTATTTAATTGTTTCTAACCCAACCATATTTACGAGAACGACAGCCCTTATTTAATTGTTTCTAACCCAACCATATTTACGAGAACGACAGCCCTTATTTAATTGTTTCTAACCCAACCATATTTACGAGAACGACAGCCCTTATTTAATTGTTTCTAACCCAACCATATTTACGAGAACGACAGCCCTTATTTAATTGTTTCTAACCCAACCATATTTACGAGAACGACAGCCCTTATTTAATTGTTTCTAACCCAACCATATTTACGAGAACGACAGCCCTTATTTAATTGTTTCTAACCCAACCATATTTACGAGAACGACAGCCCTTATTTAATTGTTTCTAACCCAACCATATTTACGAGAACGACAGCCCTTATTTAATTGTTTCTAACCCAACCATATTTACGAGAACGACAGCCCTTATTTAATTGTTTCTAACCCAACCATATTTACGAGAACGACAGCCCTTATTTAATTGTTTCTAACCCAACCATATTTACGAGAACGACAGCCCTTATTTAATTGTTTCTAACCCAACCATATTTACGAGAACGACAGCCCTTATTTAATTGTTTCTAACCCAACCATATTTACGAGAACGACAGCCCTTATTTAATTGTTTCTAACCCAACCATATTTACGAGAACGACAGCCCTTATTTAATTGTTTCTAACCCAACCATATTTACGAGAACGACAGCCCTTATTTAATTGTTTCTAACCCAACCATATTTACGAGAACGACATCCCTTATTTAATTGTTTCTAACCCAACCATATTTACGAGAACGACAGCCCTTATTTAATTGTTTCTAACCCAACCATATTTACGAGAACGACAGCCCTTATTTAATTGTTTCTAACCCAACCATATTTACGAGAACGACAGCCCTTATTTAATTGTTTCTAACCCAACCATATTTACGAGAACGACAGCCCTTATTTAATTGTTTCTAACCCAACCATATTTACGAGAACGACAGCCCTTATTTAATTGTTTCTAACCCAACCATATTTACGAGAACGACAGCCCTTATTTAATTGTTTCTAACCCAACCATATTTACGAGAACGACAGCCCTTATTTAATTGTTTCTAACCCAACCATATTTACGAGAACGACAGCCCTTATTTAATTGTTTCTAACCCAACCATATTTACGAGAACGACAGCCCTTATTTAATTGTTTCTAACCCAACCATATTTACGAGAACGACATCCCTTATTTAATTGTTTCTAACCCAACCATATTTACGAGAACGACATCCCTTATTTAATTGTTTCTAACCCAACCATATTTACGAGAACGACATCCCTTATTTAATTGTTTCTAACCCAACCATATTTACGAGAACGACAGCCCTTATTTAATTGTTTCTAACCCAACCATATTTACGAGAACGACAGCCCTTATTTAATTGTTTCTAACCCAACCATATTTACGAGAACGACATCCCTTATTTAATTGTTTCTAACCCAACCATATTTACGAGAACGACAGCCCTTATTTAATTGTTTCTAACCCAACCATATTTACGAGAACGACAGCCCTTATTTAATTGTTTCTAACCCAACCATATTTACGAGAACGACAGCCCTTATTTAATTGTTTCTAACCCAACCATATTTACGAGAACGACAGCCCTTATTTAATTGTTTCTAACCCAACCATATTTACGAGAACGACAGCCCTTATTTAATTGTTTCTAACCCAACCATATTTACGAGAACGACATCCCTTATTTAATTGTTTCTAACCCAACCATATTTACGAGAACGACAGCCCTTATTTAATTGTTTCTAACCCAACCATATTTACGAGAACGACAGCCCTTATTTAATTGTTTCTAACCCAACCATATTTACGAGAACGACAGCCCTTATTTAATTGTTTCTAACCCAACCATATTTACGAGAACGACAGCCCTTATTTAATTGTTTCTAACCCAACCATATTTACGAGAACGACATCCCTTATTTAATTGTTTCTAACCCAACCATATTTACGAGAACGACAGCCCTTATTTAATTGTTTCTAACCCAACCATATTTACGAGAACGACAGCCCTTATTTAATTGTTTCTAACCCAACCATATTTACGAGAACGACAGCCCTTATTTAATTGTTTCTAACCCAACCATATTTACGAGAACGACATCCCTTATTTAATTGTTTCTAACCCAACCATATTTACGAGAACGACATCCCTTATTTAATTGTTTCTAACCCAACCATATTTACGAGAACGACATCCCTTATTTAATTGTTTCTAACCCAACCATATTTACGAGAACGACATCCCTTATTTAATTGTTTCTAACCCAACCATATTTACGAGAACGACATCCCTTATTTAATTGTTTCTAACCCAACCATATTTACGAGAACGACAGCCCTTATTTAATTGTTTCTAACCCAACCATATTTACGAGAACGACAGCCCTTATTTAATTGTTTCTAACCCAACCATATTTACGAGAACGACATCCCTTATTTAATTGTTTCTAACCCAACCATATTTACGAGAACGACATCCCTTATTTAATTGTTTCTAACCCAACCATATTTACGAGAACGACAGCCCTTATTTAATTGTTTCTAACCCAACCATATTTACGAGAACGACAGCCCTTATTTAATTGTTTCTAACCCAACCATATTTACGAGAACGACAGCCCTTATTTAATTGTTTCTAACCCAACCATATTTACGAGAACGACAGCCCTTATTTAATTGTTTCTAACCCAACCATATTTACGAGAACGACATCCCTTATTTAATTGTTTCTAACCCAACCATATTTACGAGAACGACAGCCCTTATTTAATTGTTTCTAACCCAACCATATTTACGAGAACGACATCCCTTATTTAATTGTTTCTAACCCAACCATATTTACGAGAACGACAGCCCTTATTTAATTGTTTCTAACCCAACCATATTTACGAGAACGACAGCCCTTATTTAATTGTTTCTAACCCAACCATATTTACGAGAACGACAGCCCTTATTTAATTGTTTCTAACCCAACCATATTTACGAGAACGACAGCCCTTATTTAATTGTTTCTAACCCAACCATATTTACGAGAACGACATCCCTTATTTAATTGTTTCTAACCCAACCATATTTACGAGAACGACATCCCTTATTTAATTGTTTCTAACCCAACCATATTTACGAGAACGACATCCCTTATTTAATTGTTTCTAACCCAACCATATTTACGAGAACGACAGCCCTTATTTAATTGTTTCTAACCCAACCATATTTACGAGAACGACAGCCCTTATTTAATTGTTTCTAACCCAACCATATTTACGAGAACGACATCCCTTATTTAATTGTTTCTAACCCAACCATATTTACGAGAACGACATCCCTTATTTAATTGTTTCTAACCCAACCATATTTACGAGAACGACAGCCCTTATTTAATTGTTTCTAACCCAACCATATTTACGAGAACGACATCCCTTATTTAATTGTTTCTAACCCAACCATATTTACGAGAACGACAGCCCTTATTTAATTGTTTCTAACCCAACCATATTTACGAGAACGACAGCCCTTATTTAATTGTTTCTAACCCAACCATATTTACGAGAACGACATCCCTTATTTAATTGTTTCTAACCCAACCATATTTACGAGAACGACAGCCCTTATTTAATTGTTTCTAACCCAACCATATTTACGAGAACGACAGCCCTTATTTAATTGTTTCTAACCCAACCATATTTACGAGAACGACAGCCCTTATTTAATTGTTTCTAACCCAACCATATTTACGAGAACGACAGCCCTTATTTAATTGTTTCTAACCCAACCATATTTACGAGAACGACAGCCCTTATTTAATTGTTTCTAACCCAACCATATTTACGAGAACGACAGCCCTTATTTAATTGTTTCTAACCCAACCATATTTACGAGAACGACATCCCTTATTTAATTGTTTCTAACCCAACCATATTTACGAGAACGACAGCCCTTATTTAATTGTTTCTAACCCAACCATATTTACGAGAACGACAGCCCTTATTTAATTGTTTCTAACCCAACCATATTTACGAGAACGACAGCCCTTATTTAATTGTTTCTAACCCAACCATATTTACGAGAACGACATCCCTTATTTAATTGTTTCTAACCCAACCATATTTACGAGAACGACAGCCCTTATTTAATTGTTTCTAACCCAACCATATTTACGAGAACGACAGCCCTTATTTAATTGTTTCTAACCCAACCATATTTACGAGAACGACAGCCCTTATTTAATTGTTTCTAACCCAACCATATTTACGAGAACGACAGCCCTTATTTAATTGTTTCTAACCCAACCATATTTACGAGAACGACAGCCCTTATTTAATTGTTTCTAACCCAACCATATTTACGAGAACGACAGCCCTTATTTAATTGTTTCTAACCCAACCATATTTACGAGAACGACAGCCCTTATTTAATTGTTTCTAACCCAACCATATTTACGAGAACGACAGCCCTTATTTAATTGTTTCTAACCCAACCATATTTACGAGAACGACAGCCCTTATTTAATTGTTTCTAACCCAACCATATTTACGAGAACGACAGCCCTTATTTAATTGTTTCTAACCCAACCATATTTACGAGAACGACAGCCCTTATTTAATTGTTTCTAACCCAACCATATTTACGAGAACGACAGCCCTTATTTAATTGTTTCTAACCCAACCATATTTACGAGAACGACATCCCTTATTTAATTGTTTCTAACCCAACCATATTTACGAGAACGACAGCCCTTATTTAATTGTTTCTAACCCAACCATATTTACGAGAACGACAGCCCTTATTTAATTGTTTCTAACCCAACCATATTTACGAGAACGACAGCCCTTATTTAATTGTTTCTAACCCAACCATATTTACGAGAACGACATCCCTTATTTAATTGTTTCTAACCCAACCATATTTACGAGAACGACAGCCCTTATTTAATTGTTTCTAACCCAACCATATTTACGAGAACGACAGCCCTTATTTAATTGTTTCTAACCCAACCATATTTACGAGAACGACAGCCCTTATTTAATTGTTTCTAACCCAACCATATTTACGAGAACGACAGCCCTTATTTAATTGTTTCTAACCCAACCATATTTACGAGAACGACAGCCCTTATTTAATTGTTTCTAACCCAACCATATTTACGAGAACGACAGCCCTTATTTAATTGTTTCTAACCCAACCATATTTACGAGAACGACAGCCCTTATTTAATTGTTTCTAACCCAACCATATTTACGAGAACGACAGCCCTTATTTAATTGTTTCTAACCCAACCATATTTACGAGAACGACAGCCCTTATTTAATTGTTTCTAACCCAACCATATTTACGAGAACGACAGCCCTTATTTAATTGTTTCTAACCCAACCATATTTACGAGAACGACATCCCTTATTTAATTGTTTCTAACCCAACCATATTTACGAGAACGACAGCCCTTATTTAATTGTTTCTAACCCAACCATATTTACGAGAACGACATCCCTTATTTAATTGTTTCTAACCCAACCATATTTACGAGAACGACAGCCCTTATTTAATTGTTTCTAACCCAACCATATTTACGAGAACGACATCCCTTATTTAATTGTTTCTAACCCAACCATATTTACGAGAACGACAGCCCTTATTTAATTGTTTCTAACCCAACCATATTTACGAGAACGACAGCCCTTATTTAATTGTTTCTAACCCAACCATATTTACGAGAACGACAGCCCTTATTTAATTGTTTCTAACCCAACCATATTTACGAGAACGACAGCCCTTATTTAATTGTCAAATCGCCAAATTTTGTGTGACACACACCCTGTCCTGTATTATCTCTGATGTAGATATCATAGTAACCATGACTACTATTTAAACCTTTGTACTGGTTGCCTTTCTATTATTTGTTTATGTCGAATTTCAACATGTATTTCATTCATATAATAGACTTATATATTATTTTTATTGTCCGAAAATTAATAAATTAAACAGTAAAGTAAGAGACAATAACAGTAAAGGTGCAGGTGATTGTCCTGTGGTAGGGTTGGGGTCAATTTTGGCAATCTAATTGTTTTTATTTTATTATATATTGAAAGCAAAGAATATGTGTTTAATCATTTAATTTTAATAATATAATAATAAGAAAAATATAATCAATTAATAAAGAAAAAGTAAAATATTGCTAATTAAAAACCCAGGGGCGTTTCCGGATCCTAGATGAAAACAGGTAGCGTTCCCGGATCCCAGCTCAACTCGGGTAGCATTCCCGGATCCCAGCTAGACTCGGGTAGCATTCCCTGATCTCAGCTCAAATCGGGGATCGTTCCCGGATCCCAGCTCAACTCAGGTAGCATTCCCGGATCCTAGCTCAACTCAGGTAGCATTCCCGGATCCCAGCTCAACTCGGGTAGCATTCCCGGATCTCAGCTCAAATCGGGTATCGTTTCCGGATCCCAGCTCAACTCGGGTATCGTTCCCGGATCCCAGCTCAACTCAGGTAGCATTCCCGGATCCTAGCTCAACTCAGGTAGCATTCCCGGATCCCAGCTCAACTCGGGTAGCATTCCCGGATCTCAGCTCAAATCGGGTATCGTTCCCGGATCCCAGCTCAACTCGGGTAGCATTCCCGGATCCCAGCTCAACTCGGGTAGCGTTCCCGGATCCCAGCTCAACTCGGGTATCGTTCCCGGATCCCAGCTCAACTCGGGTAGCGTTCCCGGATCCCAGCTCAACTCGGGTAGCGTTCCCAGATCCCAGCTCAACTCGGGTAGCATTCCCGGATCCCAGCTCCACTCGGGTAGCGTTCCCGGATCCCAGCTCAACTCGGGTAGCGCTCCCGAATCCAGCTCAACTCCGGAGGTGTTTCTAGGATCGTGAGTGTTGATTTTGGGTTCAAACAGATCTCAGGCATTGTTCCCGGATCACCGTAACTAAGTCCGGACCCTACAGTAGACTTGCTAATGAATCTTACTTTGGTACCCGACCAAGACACAGATTTATTGAGTTCATTGGATGATTCATTGGTTTTTAATTCGGGGTCTACTCAGCCATTAATTCGGGGTCTACTCAGCCATTAATTCGGGGTCTACTCAGCCATTAATTCGGGGTCTACTCAGCCATTAATTCGGGGTCTACTCAGCCATTAATTCGGGGTCTACTCAGCCATTAATTTTGCAGATTTAGAACTTTACTCTGGCTCATCAGCCTGTAATAGACAAGTAATCGAATACGCAAGGGAAAGGCATGGGCAGCTTTGAACGGGTTTTCCAGGATATGGAAGTCAAATATAATTAATAGTAAACTTAAGGTCCGATTATTTAGAGCAGCATTAGTTCCAGTACTCCGCAATGGGTGTCCATGCTGGGTTCTAACTGCTGAGGAAAGCAAACCTCTGGATGGCACATTCACAAGAATGCTAGCCGGGTTCACCGTGTCAAGTCCAATGCACACATCTCCAACCAGACACTATAAAACATTGGAGGTGTCTCATTGGTTCCCCCAAGCTGCTTTGCAGGACATTGCTTTCGCCACGAAAGCCAGTGCATAATCTTGTGCTTTGGCGGCCTCGTGGAGTGAATAAGCATGGTGGACAGCCAATGGCTTTCTTGAGACGTTCGACAGGTAACATAGATCCTTAGGCACCATTAGAGCAAGTCTTACAAGATACACGAAGTGGGGACTTCGCGCAGCACGAAGTTGGCAGAGCCTTAGCGAATTGACACTGTTAGGGGGTAGGTCAATTTATGCAAATAGTCACGTTGGCCCTCTAGCGGCAGACTGGAGAACTGCAGATGGATTCGCCTCCTTTGAAAGTCACAGCTAATGGTCTAATACATATCTGCCAAGTTTCAGCTTAAACGGATTAAAAGCAAAGAAATGGGAGGGCATTTAATGTTTAGACATGTGGCCCTCTAGCGGGAGACCATTGCACTAATGGTGTCTGAAAGTCTCTCAAAAATCTCAACTTTTGCTCATATTGATACCTACAAATTTTCAACTTGGCAGCTTTAAATCCGACAAAGTTATTAGCATGTCAAAATCGTAACGACGACGACGACGACGACGATGACGACGACGACGACGACGACGACGACGACGACGACGACGACGACGACGACGACTACTATTTGCATAAATTGACCCACCCCCTAACAGTTTCAATTCGCTAAGGCTCCGCCAACTTCGTGGCTCGCCCCACAAGTGTTAAAATATTTTTTCATACCAGCTTTATTAAGGGGACCGCTACACTTGTTGAGAGAAACTTGTTTGCACTACCTGTGCGTACAGGGCGTCTGGGGATCTCAAATCCCACAACCAATGCAACACATAGCTATGATACATCCCGTCCAGTAACAGCTATGGCCCGTTCATATATTGGGAGTGGCTCTGACATTAACTTAACAGAGTCGGTGTGATTCATTTATAAATAGGTCTGTGTGTTCTGGATGCTAAGCTGTCTTCTGCGAAGGAGACCAAGGAACAAAATGCCGGGGCACCGACAGTTGAGAGGGCGTCATCAGTAACATCTCACTGGCTAACAGTGAGATTCAGCACTTAGACCTTTCGCCCTGCGAATTTCGCGATGTCTTGTCTTTGCGATACTGTCGCCCTCTTGCCAATGCGCCGAGCTTCTGTGATGGATGTGGGGATATCTAAACCTTACGCCTTAACGAGGTCAGAGATGCACAGGGCGGGCTTTTTGGTTTGGCATTCCCAGGTGCTTCAGTTGAACGGGAGCCGATCATATAATAATTGTATATGAATTTTAAAGATTAATAAATTGTTTAATTAATTCAACTACAGTTAATGTAAGGATGTGTAAGTGCGGTTCGATACAAACCGAAATACATATTATATGTGAGTGCCAGTCACTAGCCACCCTACGTGACACACATAGCAATCTATCGTTTACATCAATAGAGGGTTTCTTCTCGGATAAACATCTGCATGATTGCTGCAACTTCTTGCATGCTGCTCTTATCATTTTAGAGTAGTCCACCTCCCCCCCCCCCCCCCCCCCCCCCCCCCATAAGCTACAAAGTATGCCATCAAGTTGTTTGTTCTTTTTCTATTTACATTATTTATTTATTTATTTGATTTATTTTACATTACGTACGTACTTACTTACTATATATATATTTTCTTTTTTTTGATACCGCCCTGACTGGCTTCTTTTTGGACAAATTAAGTGTTAATCAATTAGTTATTGGGTATGACTGTTGATAACAATTATAATTAATTACATCGCATTTTCTACCGTGTCCGTTTGAATCTGTATTTGTGTCTTGTCATTGATCCCGCTTGCATATCATTAGTTTATCATTATTGTTAATCGATTAATTATTATTACTTATGAATCATACACATATTGTTCTCGTTCCCTAGTGGTCTGCTGCATGCTATAGTTTGTCACATTGTTCTTGTTATTGTTTTTATGACTGCTTACAAATGTACTGTATTTGTTTGTATCAATGTTGTGTCTTCCTTACATATATTGTTATGTTACCTGTTTGTATTTTTCTGTCACTTTCTTTCATCAGTCGCTTGTGGAACTTAATTATGTCAATAAACTAATCTAAATCTAATCTAAGCAATAAATAATCGATTAAATTAATTATATTATAGTATGATATTACATTATTATATAATCACTGGAGCTCTGCTCGAATTCCTGGAGCTATTAAAAAAATATTGCTAATAACCACAGTGTAGCTGCAGTATAAGTGTGTACTAATTGTATTTATGTTTGTTAATAACCGGATTTGGTATAACCAGCATCACAAAATATCTTGAAACACTTGAATAATATAGTCATATATAATTTTTATAACTTTCTTTTGGTACATTTTCCCAAAGTCGGTGATGACATCCATATGGGATCGAACTGGTGACCCTCCAGGTTGGAACCACGCTTTCACTCAAAAATTCCAAAAATATAATATATATATTTTTCATATATAATATATAAAAACATATATTACTTTAGCCCCTACCTGAGAAAGCTAATAGCAATATTGCTGCCACATAGTGCCGCCATTAATTATATTATTGTATAGTGAACCTAATTTATTTCTCATGAAAATTTATAGTGAAATTGTCTGGATTAGGGTAGACATGGGGCGGCGAATCTTATCATTGTGTTGTTTTTTATACAAAAGCAGCTACGAGGAATTGTGGAATAATCCATAAACAATGGCAAAAGAGGGCCGCAGACAAAAATGGCCAGTCTGCCCAAGTTACTCCAGTAAAATATTCCCTACGACGCAGTTAACGCATTGTCGAGGAACCCTATAACTGCGATCGGTGTGGTAGCCCTGCTGCTACCAATGGTCTACAGGGTAGCACTCATGGTGTAACACTCACCCCTTGGAGTCAGGGTCGAACCCTCACCTGGGACACCACCGCAGTGGACACTCTGGCTTCCAGTCACCTCCAACAGACTATCCCTCCGAACCCTCCCTCACCTGAGACACCACCGTAGTGGACACTCTGGCTCCCAGTCACCTCCAACAGACTCTCCCTCCGAATCATCCCTCATCTGGGACACCACCGTAGTGGACACTCTGGCTTCCAGTCACCTCCAACAGACTATCCCTCCGAACCCTCCCTCACCTGAGACACCACCGTAGTGGACACTCTGGCTCCCAGTCACCTCCAACAGACTCTCCTTCCGAATCATCCCTCATCTGGGACACCACCGTAGTGGACACTCTGGCTTCCAGTCACCTCCAACAGACTCTCCCTCCGAACCCTCCCTCACCTGGGACACCACCGTAGTGGACACTCTGGCTTCCAGTCACCTCCAACAGACTCTCCCTCCGAATCATCCCTCATCTGGGACACCACCGTAGTGGACACTCTGGCTTCCAGTCATCTCCAACAGACTCTCCCTCCGAACCCTCCCTCACCTGGGACACCACCGTAGTGGACACTCTGGCTTCCAGTCACCTCCAACAGACTCTCCCTCCGAATCATCCCTCATCTGGGACACCACCGTAGTGGACACTCTGGCTCCCAGTCACCTCCAACAGACTCTCCCTTCGAACCATCCCTCATCTGGGACACCACCGTAGTGGACACTCTGGCTCCCAGTCACCTCCAACAGACTCTCCCTTCGAACCATCCCTCATCTGGGACACCACCGTAGTGGACACTCTGGCTCCCAGTCACCTCCAACAGACTCTCCCTCCGAACCCTCCCTCACCTGGGACACCACCGTAGTGGACACTCTGGCTCCCAGTCACCTCCAACAGACTCTCCCTCCGAACCCTCCCTCACCTGGGACACCACCGTAGTGGACACTCTGGCTCCCAGTCACCTCCAACAGACTCTCCCTCCGAATCATCCCTCATCTGGGACACCACCGTAGTGGACACTCTGGCTTCCAGTCACCTCCAACAGACTCTCCCTCCGACCCTCCCTCACCTGGGACACCACCGTAGTGGACACTCTGGCTTCCAGTCACCTCCAACAGACTCTCCCTCCGAATCATCCCTCATCTGGGACACCACCGTAGTGGACACTCTGGCTTCCAGTCACCTCCAACAGACTCTCCCTCCGAACCCTCCCTCACCTGGGACACCACCGTAGTGGACACTCTGGCTTCCAGTCACCTCCAACAGACTCTCCCTCCGAATCATCCCTCATCTGGGACACCACCGTAGTGGACACTCTGGCTCCCAGTCACCTCCAACAGACTCTCCCTTCGAACCATCCCTCATCTGGGACACCACCGTAGTGGACACTCTGGCTCCCAGTCACCTCCAACAGACTCTCCCTTCGAACCATCCCTCATCTGGGACACCACCGTAGTGGACACTCTGGCTCCCAGTCACCTCCAACAGACTCTCCCTCCGAACCCTCCCTCACCTGGGACACCACCGTAGTGGACACTCTGGCTCCCAGTCACCTCCAACAGACACTCTTCGCCGGTGGCCACACTGCGGAGGGAGGTGGACGACTGAATAACTATAATGGATAGCGACGCATAGGCCATGGACTTTAACACCCTGCGGGCCGCCACGGCCTGAGACAGTTGTCTTCCTGTAGGAGATGGTTTCCTCGCCTCTATTCAGTGACCCCTGAACCCAGGTCACACAGATTCCTCCTCCAGTGGTTCCTGGTGGCCATCTTGGATGGGAATGCCTTGGTGGGAGGGCCACGGCTGCGCTGGTCCATCATCTTTTAGAGTAAACTGAAGTGTAATAAATTAATAATAATAATAATAAATTATAATAATAATGAACAATATTTAATTATTTTAATTTAATTTAACAGTAAATGGAAATTGACTGGGAAATAATATAAAAACTGTATTGGTAGTTTAATTATATCTGTACCCATTGTGGAATATATAAATAATATTAATATTTATTGTTTCTGGAGCATGGTAATAATACTAATAAATTTTTACAAATTTATACTAATACATTTTTTCATTTTCTTCAGTAATCATTTAAAAATAATAATGGAGAAAACAAATCATATTAGTGAAGAAATTCGCCATAATTTAATCTCAAACAGAACTGAATTTATAGAGAATACATTAGTGGATATCAATTTGTTAGGCCGTCTTCATCAGGATGGCATACTATCATTCGATGAAGTTCAAAGAATAAACTATAAAGTAACCGACCAAGACAAAGCAGAAGCTCTACTTGATATGATTCTTGATAAAGATTCACAAGAAGGTGTACATTCCCTGTGTAAAGCTTTAAATGAAACTCTACAATCTCATATTTCGAAAATTATTGATCCGACAGACAGTATGAGAGTATTATATAATGGTAAAGGTCAAAGTCCAAATACCTTCGAATCAAATTTAACTGGAACTCCAGAAGATATTCTAGAACGTTGGCTAGTTCCTAAGATTCCAGCGTTTCATATTCCACGAAAAGATTTAGTAACTCAAGTCCGAGACAACTTGAAGAAACTGAGAACTGCTAGTGGGTGGGTGGTTATCCATGGTATGGGTGGTCTGGGAAAGACAACCCTAGCTAAAGATTCCTTAAACGATACAGAGATTATCAATGCATTCCCAGGTGGTATATTTTGGGTTTCGGTTGGACCAATTGGAAATTAATCCATTCTACAGAAAATGAAAGAACTTTGCTTACGACTTGACAAAAAATGTGATCACCCATTCAGTATCACATCCTACAATAATGCTCTGAAGGAACTTTTCCACAAGAAATATCCGAGATCACTGATAATCCTAGATGATGTATGGGACTTAACAGTAATAGAAGCCTTTGATATCAACTGTCGAATTATGGTCACCACAAGAGATGTAAATTGCATTCCCATGGATTATCAAAATGTGTTTCGGGTTCCAGTGGAGAGAGGATTAACTGATACTCAATGCTTGGAGTTACTGAACAAGTGGATGGAGAAGGAACCAAGGAATGTTTCAATGACAGAAGCTAAAAATGTTATTGCCAAGTGCAATGGATCACCATTGGCTATTAGTTTGGTTGGAGCAATGAAGAGGGATACACCAGAACTAACATGGAAATATTTTGAAGATCGCCTAGTTAAATTAGATGCTTCTTTGTTGAGTTATAACAAATCAATTAATATTACTATAGCAATTAGTATAGACCAGTTACCACAAGATCTTCAAGTTCACTACTTCAAATTAGCTGTATTTAGTCAAGTTGAGTGTCTCGAATTCCATTCTGACATTGTAAGTAAGTTATGGGATTGTGATATCGAAGATACCATGGTGACCTTAAAAAAATTGTCAAATAAATCACTTCTTTCTTATAATTCGCATTCTAAGTTTTGGTCTTTACATCCACTGCTAATGGCATATATCGATGAAGAAGGAGATTCAACTGAGAGTCATAAACACTTGGTAAAGATATATAAAGAGAAATGCCAAGGCGAATTTGGAAATTTATATGACGATGGGTATGTGCATGACTTCCTTGCCAGACATATGGCAAAAGCAAAACTCTGGGAAGAAAGACACCAATTATTAACCAACATTCTATGGATTAAAACCAAAATAGAGATATGCGGCCCCTCAAGACTCATAGCTGATTACGACTTGGTTGACCATAAACATTCTGAGGAGCAATTAATGGAGCAAACTGGTTACCGTTCTGTTATAAAACGGTTCTGCGCAAATCTCACTGGCAAATTCAGTTGTGATATAATTCAAATTGGATTGATGACTGAAAAAAGTGCAGATATTTATAAAAAGTCACGGGAAATTGCTGTTAAAGGTGAATTATTTTTAAATTGTCAGTATAAAATAGTGAACAAAGTTATTTATTTTTTAGGCTCTTTTTCGGAAACGGGGGCATATTTTCAAAAAAATTGCAAGTCATTTTTTTTACATTTTAAGACTATTCATGAATGAAAAGATTGATATTGAACTCATTTATATTCTAGAATTTATGGTAGCTAGTATTTATTAATAAAATAAACAATACCATTTATGTATTCACGGAAGAGTACTATTGATTAGAAATTAATTTATAGTAACTAAAATATAATATTCCAGAATATTAATAACTAGATTACTAATTGTTTTTTTTTATGGTAGCTAACACAGTGATTTTTTACTAGCTAGAACTTTTTTAAATTATATAAAAAAAATACTAGCTTGTAAAAAAACACTAGCTAGTAGCTACCATAACAAAATATCTACTATAAGAACATTAACCTGGAACTATTCAGGATAATATGCCCCCGTTTCCGAAAAAGAGCCATTTATTATGCATATATCTATCATAATAAATAATATTTTTTACATTTTAAGACTATTCATGAATGAAAATATTGATATTGAACTCATTTATATTCTAGAATTTATGGTAGCTAGTATTTATTAATAAAATAAACAATACCATTTATGTATTCACGGAAGAGTACTATTGATTAGAAATTAATTTATAGTAACTAAAATATAATATTCCAGAATATTAATAACTAGATTACTAATTGTTTTTTTTTTTATGGTAGCTAACACAGTGATTTTTTACTAGCTAGAACTTTTTTAAATTATATAAAAAAAATACTAGCTTGTAAAAAAACACTAGCTAGTAGCTACCATAACAAAATATCTACTATAAGAACATTAACCTGGAACTATTCAGGATAATATGCCCCCGTTTCCGAAAAAGAGCCATTTATTATGCATATATCTATCATAATAAATAATATTTTTTACATTTTAAGACTATTCATGAATGAAAATATTGATATTGAACTCATTTATATTCTAGAATTTATGGTAGCTAGTATTTATTAATAAAATAAACAATACCATTTATGTATTCACGGAAGAGTACTATTGATTAGAAATTAATTTATAGTAACTAAAATATAATATTCCAGAATATTAATAACTAGATTACTAATTGTTTTTTTTTTTATGGTAGCTAACACAGTGATTTTTTACTAGCTAGAACTTTTTTAAATTATATAAATAAAATACTAGCTTGTAAAAAAAACACTAGCTAGTAGCTACCATAACAAAATATCTACTATAAGAACATTAACCTGGAACTATTCAGGATAATATGCCCCCGTTTCCGAAAAAGAGCCATTTATTATGCATATATCTATCATAATAAATAATACTTAATCAATTAATGTTCCCTCAAGCTTTTACTTCAATTACATTTTTAATTATTGGTAAACCCAGAACAAGCACAATGCCGTGTGTCAATTAAATACACTCTATATTTTTTTTAATACATTTGAATTCTATTTCAATTTCAGACACGAAACTTTACTTTGATCTATGCAACCCCCTCAACAAAATCGATGAGAAAACAGAAGAACAATTTTCAATGAAGTTACTAGAGGATTACGAAACCCGACTAACTTATGGAATTCAGTACTCCTCTGATGGAAAAACGATTCTGATATATGTTGATAACAAATTAATGATTTGTGATGCCGAAAGCGGGAAAAAGATTCTTACTGAAGATAAGATAAATATAAATTCATTTGTGTACGAAGCAAAATTATCTACTGATGGTAAACGGATCTGTTATCGGACATTTGATGGTGCAGTTCAGATACGGGATGCTACTGAAGGGGAATTAATATTTGAACACTTTGATTCTCATTCGATAATAAACCAGGATGATATAACCAATCAAACTATTACAAACACTATCAACTTCCATCCCAAAGATTCCAACATAATTTGTTTTTCTTCCCAAAACGGATCAATAACTTGTAAGTTTCCTGACTCACTTATAACTTTGGACTCCAACTTCTCTTCATGGGTGGGAGTTTCTTTCTCACCAAGTGGAAAATACTTAGCCAGTTACACAAATAATCAACCAGATAATAAATTTTGGGACTTTATGAATTTGAATTCAATTCATGAGCCAATGGGAGTTTATAAGTTAGGTAAAACTAGTACAGAATGTTTGGAATGGGTTTCAGACGAAACTATAATTGTAGTTTACAAAGATATCATTGACACAAACAAGAAATGGCTCAGTGTATTTTTTCAGTGTTGGAATGTATTCAATTATAAGAAGGTTTGGGAAAGTTCTATATTTGCTGATTTCTACGACCTAGAGTTCCAGGGAATAAAATACATCAAGTCCAGTAATCTGGTACTGAGGAAAACGGGATACCCACAATACGGGGGATCAGATATGGATCTCCTGGATGCCAAAAACGGAAATACAATCCACCGAATGCGAAGCTATTCAACCGAACCAGTTAGGTTACCGTTAAACTGCGTCGATATCAGTCCATCTGCACAGAATCTGTGTAACTGGAATGTGGGTAAAAATAATGTATTAAAGGTTATACCCGTCAGTATCAAATCATCCAGCAGTGGCATATCAACTGGATACTTGGAGATTCGAGCGGTTTTAGATACGGAACCTGTGACCATAGCAGCGTGTACACAGTACTCCCTTCACATCATGGACATGGCGGGAAATATTAAACTAACTAAAGACGAAAAGAGTCCCATATGGGTGTTAATTGGATTAAAAAACAAACCTGTTTTCGCTTACGGGTGTAGAAACGGTATTATACAGGTTTATTACAAAAATAAACTCATTAGTTTACCAACAACCTCTGCTGACCTCGTAAAAATGTTGGTTTTTGCTGCTCCATCGAACTATTTAGTTAGCGCGGCGGCTGATAAACTCAGTGTGTGGAGTTATAAAGACTCTGTTGAATTATTATTCGAATTTTATCCCAATCGTGGGTCTATAATTAGGCAGTTAGTAGCATTGTATAGTAGCAACACTGTAGCAACCCTAGATGAGAGTGGCGAACTAGTTCTTACCAATATTTTAACTGGGAAACATTCGGTTGTGGATTATAAATTCCCAGTTGTGTCCTGGTTGAAAGTTTTACCGGATTCTGAAAATATTCTTGTTTACTTGCCCTTCAGTCCCAGTTGGATAGTAAAAGTAACTGACAATGGATTCCAGTTTAAGGAATTAGGGACTTTCAGTTTTTCAGCAATCGGATTCTCTCCTAACAATTGTTCCAATTTAGCCGTAGCAAAGGGTTCAGTTGTACTAGTTTATACTAAAGACGGAATTCCGTTTCATATAAATAATAATACTTTGACTAAAGATGATTTAGATTTTAAAATAGAATCTAATAATTGGGTTGAACAATTATCCAGTATTACTGGTTATAATTATATATGTTCTGCTTTAATTAACAATATGGATGGAGTCAGAGCTCTGAATTTTGTAAACAAAGATTCCGATACGATTATTATTAGAGGTGAATTAAATATTTCGTTGTATTCAGTTGGAGGTGAATTTTTACAAAAACTTCCTATCAGAGCTGATGTTACCGGTGATACTATCAGCTGTTCCTTAAACTCATTGAAGTTTGTTGTTGTTGATGAGGATCAAAACATTTATATCTTCAAACCTCTAACTGGAATTTAACCTCGGTAGTTAATTCTATGGTTATTGTGAATTTAATTTTTGTTTAACCATAAAATATAATTATTATTATCAATGTTGTTAATTCAAAATCTAATCTAATTTGTGCACTAAATGAAATTACGTGGCCAAATCAAAAACAGTCTCAGACTTTCCTAAGGTGAATTATTAAGATTACGTGCCACTGTAACTTGCTATTATCCATTAATTGATAACTTAACATTGAGACCAAATCTCAATTAGACGACACGGCAATTGCGTCCTTTTTTTTACAATTATGCAAACATGAGTTTATTAACATATCACTTATAATATATACAATAATTTCGTAATGTTACAATTTTGGAATAAAACTACATACATACTTGTTGCAAAGTACTTTACAGTGTTCTGATCCTCGAGGCTTTATTTTCACTCACTCAGTAACGGTCGTTCGTGTAACAAAGCCACTCGGATCATTACACTGTAAAGTGCTACTTTACACACAAGTATGTAGCAAAAAAAAGCAATAGAAATTAAAAATTAAAAAAATTAAAAAAAGCATAAAAATTCATCCCTCTCCAGGGGAAATTGGACGCAAATAACAGAAGATTACTCTTAAAAATAAAACTGTAAGCTGTTCTATTGTGTTTAGTTTATTGTTTTGGTTTAAATAACGTGTCACTGTAACCTGCTCCTTTCCCTAACCCCCCCCCCCCCCTGTCTCTATTATTAATTAATAGCGTTTACAACTGCTCTATTATTTATAATTATAATTGCTACTTTACTATTCACCAATAATGAATTTTACATAATATCATCTATTGTTGATTTAGTAGCGTTTATTTCAGCCCTATTATATTTTATCGTTATTATATATTACTCAAGTATTTATAACTGGTTTAGGAATAATTAAGTACCAATTTTAATATAATATATTGTTGATACAATAGTAATTATTTATGAATAATTTTCTACCCTAGAAATTATCACTTAATATAATATTGTTTATCGCTACTGAAATATAATTTTATAGGATGTATTTATGATTTATATAATGCTACAATAATAGTTTAGCACCTAGAATATCATTTTATTATGATTTATACTTTTATTCTCTGATTATCAACAGGGTTGCCACTTTAAATCAGTTTCAATTTTCCCTGACCTTTTGAAAAATTTCCCAGACTAAAGTTTATAATATAAATGACTTCTATCTATATTTCTTCTTCTTGAAAAATTCTGACTTTATATTTATATTTAGTGATGTGAGGAAACAGAATGGCGAGCGAAGGGAGGAAGTTTTTTACACATTTTCACTTTATGACACAAATTCCCTGACTTTTCCCTGATTTGCCCAATATTTACTAGAATTCCCTGACATTTCCCATTCCCATTCACTGACTATTCCAGGTGAGAGGCAACCCTGATCAAAAAAATGATTATTGATTATTAAAAATTTCAATTATTATTGCCCCATTCGCGTGCAGACTGCTAAGTAGTGCTATTATCATATATTTATTTAGCTATTAAATTATTAACTAATAGTAAACCAGTAT
The DNA here is from genome assembly GCA_032718475.1 of Nemertoderma westbladi. Lineage (NCBI taxonomy): Eukaryota > Metazoa > Xenacoelomorpha > Nemertodermatida > Nemertodermatidae > Nemertoderma > Nemertoderma westbladi. The sequence continues at coordinate 29,446 of JAUCBJ010007948.1, forward strand.
ATGTATGTAATTGATGTTATATAGTGTCTGGTTAGAGATGTGTTCATTATACTTGACACAGTGAACCCGCCGTAGCATTCTTGTGAATGTGCCATCCAGAGATTCTGGTGTCCTCAGGGGTTAGAGCCCAGTAAGGACTCCCAAAGGAGTACTGGTACTACTGCTGCTCTAAATATTCGGACCTTAAGTTTCCGATGAATTCTGTGTGACTTCCAAATCCTGCAAAGCCCATTCAATGCTGCGCATACCTTTCACTTACGTGTCCGAATGTCCTCATTTGATTTCCGATCGATGATCCCAGGTAGCAGAAATCGTCTACATGCCCAACAAGCATACCGAGCTTATGCTGTTACCATCAGACATTTTCTGGAGACTTTCGAAGTTAACTATTGTGGTCTTCTTAGAATTACCGGTAACAAATAGACCAACACTAGAAGTAGCCTGTTCTAATGAGCTGAGGAACTCATTAGATATTTCGTCTTTCTTTTTTGAAAACTCCTCAATTATCCATTTAAGCGCCAGAAGGACACATTATTGTTCTACAAAGTCATCAGGCAATACTCTTTTCAAAGTGGTTCTTTCAACCATTTAGGCGATCTGCTGGTGATATTAAGATTATAAGATCCGCAACTCAAACTAGAAAGCCAGCAAGCTGGCTGGAAGGAGCCCGGGGGAAAAATCCTAGCCAAGACTATTACAAAGAACTATGTCAGTCAGCAGTAAGTAAACTAAAATTGTCTAAACTGCAAGGCGTGAGGCTAGCTGACTTTGTGGCTCGCCCCACATAATAAAAAATGCAACTTAGCTACCACTAACAAAAATATAATATGAAGCAAATAATTTCATTATCAAGCACGTTTACAAGATATAAGATGCGATTACCGAATATTTATAAAAAATGCCCATGATGCACAACCAGATAAATAACAACGAATAGAGCCAAATAACCAATTTAGTTTCCTTCTATAGGTATTACCCCGTCGTCAAGCGGAATATCTCTTCCCAGTGAATTCTATGTGAATATGAATACTCCTTAGGCGGTAGGCCAGAGTGGGCTCCTTAAATACATGCAACTACTGTATTATACTGTAGGTCAACTATAAAACATTTTGCAATCCACAGTGAGTATCGACTGCCATAGGACACAACACACTGCTTTGTGTAACTAAAATTCATTCTCCTGATCCACCCCCTAACATAGCAGAGTGAGTAACCTTATTGTAGATATACCCTTAGGAAGCACTGGGAGAGCAATCAGCTTATGGGGTAATACATTAGAAACCAACAGCTTATGTGTGAGTAAACATTGCCTTTCCTTATAGCCTACTAGTAAAACTTGGCAACCAACACGTTTTTCTATGACTATGTATAACATATTAAGCCATATTTCATCATGAACACCAGCTGTTATTTTACCATTGCTTTTAATTTCGCGACAAAACAATGTCAAAAAACTAAATATATCGAATACCACACATACAGTAGAATCGATCTGAAATTTTGTAACGCGATTATGAACCACCAAAGCAATGTACTTGCAAAATTTCATCAAAATCGCCAGGCAGGAAGTGCCTTAACCTAGATAATTATCAGTCAGTCAGTATGTCAGTCAGTGTAATGTATCCTGAGATTTTTACAGAAAGTATCCCTGAGATTCTTACAGTAAGTATCCCGCTGTCAAGCGGGCTCCTAATGAAACAAAATTCATCTTTGGGTGGGTGGGAGAGATTAACTCTCTCAGTAACTTTGCAATCATTTGGAAACAATATGCAAATGTTGCACTCAATAGAATCATTAGAATCAATAGAACTATTCATATATTTAGTTGGTGCCGCTGGAAAGGCGGTAGAAATACTATAATTCT